>JAQQZT010000011.1:20474544-20486029 GCA_030068275.1 Clarias platycephalus | reverse complement strand
GAAAACATTGTTTAAACCCTTTACGATGAAGATCTGTAAAGTTATTTGGATTTTTACAACATTATTGTTGAAATACATAGTCCTGAAAAAAGGGGCGTTTCTTTTTTTGCTGAGTATACATGAGCAAAAATGGTCAAATTAGAAATATTTTGCGGTTCACTTATACAGTATGCATATATTTTGAAAAGGTAAATGATGAAGAGAGTAATAGTTGCGCCGTAGCAGTTTGCCGTATATGTAGCAGTGATTACATTTTGCATTATTAAAGAATGACATTTGAGACATGTTTATAGTTTTAATTAATGCTGTCCAAGTGACAGTCACCTGGACAGCATTTAATTGCATTTTAATTGCATTATGCCAGTTGTAAAGAGTCATTCCCTCAAACAACCAGACTTTTTTTCAGTTGATCATTTAAGGGAAAAAAACTCTCAGCATGTGTTACTGAGTAACTAGAAATCACACACTCCTCTGCCCCGAACTCTTTTGCATAGCAGAAAGCATATTGATTGTTACTGGACACACTAGTGCTTGTATACCATCATGGTAGAAAATACTCTCAGAGAGCCGTGATCGGACTGCCTCGTGTCTGAAACGCTGGCCTGCCAACGTGTGCTTTAATAACCCATACATGTGGAAATGGCTTGGAGGTCGGGACTGTAGGGGGATGTGGCAATAACTCCCAGCTGAGTGTCTGCGTCTCTTCCACAAGTTGGTGACGAATTAGCTGTTTATTTTCTAGGATCATGCGTTCCACTGGCTGAATGTCAATGGGAACGACTGCAGTGGGCTTCGAGCCACCTCGGCCGGGAGCATCATTCACTGGCATACGGTTTTCTTTAAAACGTTTGCATAATTCAAATGTTTTACTGCATCTAAGAGTCTCATCACCAGACTGTGCTTGAAGTCTTCTGTAAATGTCGACTGGATTCACAAGTAATTTCATCATGAGTCCCGATCTGACTTGAATGCCCCTAGTTAATTTTTTTAAATATTTTGCAGTCAGTATCCATAGTATGGATATAGCGTTATTTATATTGAGTAGGTCCCCCTTCTGTGCCTAAAACAGGGATGCACTGTGTTAACACCTTTCTAATGGAACTAGCATTTCAGCCTTCACCTTCCATGTGCATCACTGAGCCTTGACCACCCATGAACCTGTCGCTGGTTCACTGGTTTTCCTTCATTGGCTCACTTTTGGTACATCTGTAGCTACTGGGACAAGGGTCAAATTGTGATGGCAAGCCATTTGGGTCAGAGCGACTCCAAAACTGCAGCTCTCATGCATGCGATGTCCGTGGTCTGCAGTGTGGTGGCTAAACGACTGGGTTTGAGCAACTCTAAAACTCCAGCTTCTGTTGGACATTCCCAGGCTTCAGTGGTCAGGACGAACCAAAAGTGATCCAAGGAAGGAAAACAGGTGAACTGGTGACAGGGACATGAGTGGCCAAGGATCACTGATGAACACAGGGAGTGAAGCTCAAATTGGTAAAAAAAAAAAAAAAGGTTAATGCTGATTTCCATAGAAAGATGTCAGGATACACAGTGCATCACTGTTTTGGTGGCAAAAGTGGGGGACCTGCTCAGTGGTCATAATGAAATGGATGCTTGGTGTAAAACTACTATGATTTTACCCACATGACTTTCAGGCTGTTGGTTTTCTCCTGCTTTTGGTTGAGTCATTCGTGTACTTTGCTTCTGTTTCTATGGAAATGTCTTTAGCAGTTGCATGCATTTTGAGATTGAGTAGGACAGTTAATTATGTACTAATTAAAAACGAATGGTGTCATCAGACATTTCTGAATGCTAATTAAGTTTGATGGTCATGCAAATACGAGTGCGCAGTAATCACTGAGACCTCATTTGCTTGTAACACTGGCTGTATTTTATATTCGGACAAAACCTCAATACCTCCTGCTTTCTTTTCACAAAGTGACTGGTGACAGCTTTGAAATTTTGTGATTTGGCTTTCATCTGGGCTTCCATTACAGTAATCTTATGAGGGAAACAGAGTGGAACCCAAATTCAGAGTGCGCTTGAGACAGTGATAGTTTCTGTATTTTAATAAACCGTGGTTATAAAGAGAGGTTCAGTAAGCTCTTGATGAGAGATCTGAGCTTTTGCGTGATTGCACACTGAAAAAGTTGTCTTGGATATTCTTATTTCACCCCAGTGAAGTCCCACTTCTAGTTCAGGACGTAATGTGACTCGTCGAACACCTTGAGACATCCATTACATCATATCTTAACATTGTTTGTTCTTTCAGAGGTTATTGAGTTAAAATCCATTCATATTAGAAGCCTAAGGTTATTAACGGAAAGGACCACATTTCATCCGTCACCTGAGTCCACAGGCAGTTTAGAGATTAAAATGAAAAATCTAAAACGACAAGAGTAAATGAAAAATATACAGAAAGTGGAGCGAGGGAGAGAGAGTGGGAGGGCGTTAGTTTAGTAAGACATGCTGCTCCGTGTCTGGAGGTGAATGGTGCATCTAGGTGTAATGTGATTATCATGCCCTTTGTCATTTCTGTGTTCTTCTGTCTGCTCTCATGCCTCAAGTGGGTCACCAAGGGCACAGGCTACTTCTGACTTGAAAGGAACAAGGACGGGATCTGCTGAGCTGAACATCATTACCCCCTCAGTCACAGGAAAGGACACACTGCTCCATCATTAAGGCTATAGAAATTTGGGTTAAAAATCATTTTAACCCAAGTTACTTTTACATATTTGACATTTTCTACTATCTGTACTGTGCAATAGTCTTGAGGTACCTATTATTTCTTAGTATGAAATTAAACTATGTAGGAATGGAAACAAATGGGCAACAATCTTCTAATTGCCTAATTAAAAAATTAGTTGTTTATGTAATAACCTCTGCAGCAGCCTCATTTCCCCTCTCATCTGTTCCACCACATGTTCCACCATCTGTATACTAATCACCAGGCTGATCAGCTGTCATCATCCGCACCTGTTTCTCACTGGTGCATGATTTAAGACAGATGCTTATTAATGCTTTAATGATTCATAGGTCACTGTGTGGTTTAACAAACAAAAATATTCATCTGAAATTGGTTAGTACTTACAAATGCAAGACGTTCTGGCTCTTTGGAAGAACTTTTGCACAGGAATGTACATTCAGCATGCACCTGTATATTTAGACTATTCTTAGTAATAGTACGTCAGGTAAGCTTGCTGCTTAATAAAAACACCGATCAAGAGTTTTACTTAATGTTCACATCAAACAATAGAAATGGGTGAAAGTGTCTATGACTATGATTGTTGATGCAAAATGAACTGGTTCAAGTTCCTGGAATTTTACACAGAATGGTGCAAGATCCAGTGTCTTTGGGTTGAAATACCTTGTTGAATTCAGAGTTTGATTATAATGGCTATAATAGTCTATACCTCACCAGTGATCTAATTTTTCCTCTTGTTTATGTTATAACTGGGGTATAAGCGCAAAAAATATTAATCATGCTTTCGTAAAGCGTTGGGCCACCAGGCTCCTCCAGAGCAGCTTCAGTGTGCCTTGGCATTGATTCTACACATCACTACGACTCTCCTGGAGTGCTTTCTAGGTCTGACACATCACTCCAAAATCTCCCAGAGGTGTTCAGTTGAGTCGAGGTCTGATTATTGTGAAGGCCATAGCATATGATTTACATAATTTTCCTCCTCATTAAAGCATTCAGGCAGCCTTCATGCCCTGTCGATGGGAGTAAGTTATTCAGAATGAGACCATTTTTAATCAGGATAGAAATGTTTAGTCAAAGGATAAAGGTGATCAGTCAGAAGAACTTTAGACTGTTTCAGTGGAGTGGAGCAATTAAGTCAGTAAATAATGTTAGTCAGTAGGACACATCTATAATTATCATTATGTTAGAGCACACTGTGACACTTTCCTGAGTGCCTTCTTCCTTCTTTACTCCGAGTGTGTCGTGAAACACATCGCCAAATAAAGAAGACCCCAAATACTTATTATTATTCATCTGCTTACTCACAGAACAGCAGTGAGTTTGTAGAGGTTTATTAGCAGCAGCCAGGGAAGTAGTGTAAAAAAAAAAAAAAGAAAAAGAGCAAAACATTTTGCACATTAAATGTTAAAAATACCAATCACTTCTCTAAAATCAAATCTTTTTTGAAAACTCTTTATAGTTCAAAATACACGACTTAAATAACTTGCAGTAATAATATATATATATTTTGTATTTCAGTATTTATTCCTCACGTATTCATCATTGTGCAGTGAAATTCTTCATTCTTTACTTCTCGTAGACTGGGGTCAGAGTGCAAGGAGCAGACAGGGTTAAGGGCCTTGCTCAAGGGCCGAACAGCGGCTTGGACCACTGACCTTCCGATCAATAACTCAGAGCTTTTAACACACTGAGCCGCCACGCCCTATAATATATTGATAAGACGCTACATTCCTGTTAGGTGTTTATTTCAATGCTTGCCATCTCATTCTTTTGGCTTAAGTGGTTAAGGCTCTTGTGTGCTGATTTAGGGGGCAGAGGTTTGAGCCTGTAATTGTCAGGTTTCCACTGTTGGGCATTTGGGCAATGGTCTTAACCCTCTGCACATGTACAATCAGCCCTATAAATTTGTGAACAAAGAGATATATATTTTTTGTCATTTGATCTGTACACCACTACACTGAATTTGAAATAAATGTGTTTATTTTGTTTATTTATTTATTTATTTTTTCACTTGTATAGACGCCTCATATTGAGAGTTCAAGTCCTAAAACACTTTCCAAATGCAAATGAACCACCTCTCCTTATTTAGTCATGGAGTAATGAAGGAACAGGTCACACCTGGCCACATGGAAGTGTTTGTCACTTATTTGTTCCATTATTTATGAGCTCCCTTAAAGGTGTGTTTGTATTGGAAAATGGCTGTAGTAAAAAAACTAAAGCATTGTTAATGCCACACTTTGTCAAAAAAAACAACAACATCTTGAGTGTTTCATTTCAAATTCCATGTGGTGGTGTACAGAGGCCAAATGCCAACGAAACTTATCTTTGTTCCAAAATGTATGGGCATGACTGTACATAAAACCCAGCCAGTGTAGATGCAGGGCATCCTTAGTGACAGTCCTAAGCCTGGAGAAATGGGTAGGCAGGAGCAGGAAGCACATCTGGTGTAAAAATCGTGCCAATAACTTGTGGATCAAATGATCCGATGTGGTAAAGGAAAAAAGCCCAAAAGGGAAAAAAAACTAAACTTCTTCAGGCGATATTTTCTTTGTAGCCAGTAATTTCTTGTTTGAAGACAAATGCTTGTGTTTTTTTGGTTTAGTCATATTGAAAAGCTCTGTCTTTGATGCTTCTACTGAAGACAAAAGCTCCTTGAGCTCCTCGGGCACCCAGGAAGTCATCTTGCATGTGGATAACATGATTCTGAATAAAAGGAACTTTTTCAGTGTTACACTAGGTATGACTACTTAGTCAGTGTTGTTTATTAATACTGTGCAATTTCATGCAAAGATCAAGCTTACCATGGGGAAAAAAGTAGGCATAATTAGCACAAGTGCAGTGCTGAGTGTCTGAAGAATTACAAAGAAAAATAAGGAGGAAAGAAAAACACAGAAAAGGACCAGGACCAGGTCATAATATATAATATATGCAGGAATAATAACTGATTTTATAATTTTTCTACTATCTCTGTACTATCTCATAAATAGCGCTCATAAATTATATACAGAGTCAGTCCAACAAACATTATCTAGGTACTAGTATACTAACACAATTGGCTATACACAGTATAAAACTGTAAAGCACTGAGCAAGGGCAGGCTAAACCACACTTCTTGGTCAGTTGTCCCAGATTGAAGGATTCCTTGAGTACATGAAAGAGAGAGCTGAAAAGAAGGATTATGAGTCTTGCATCCAGGACTCTTCCTTTTGTTTGGTTGACACCAGGATGGTACATGCTGTACTGTTCTCGGCCACAGTTGAGGCGCCCTGCCCCTTTTGTGTATGGGGTGGAGCTGACCATGGTGCTGAATAACATGTTCCATGAGCTTATCCTTGTTCTTTGCAATTGTGAAATGTTAAATGAATGAGCAATGTCTGCCATCTTTTCACCGCACTCCATTCTCTCAATTATTTTCACTTTTGTCTCCATCAATATCGTTTTTACATTTGCTTCTAAACATGCTGAGATGCACACTGCACGCACGTGATAATGTATGCCGGACATGTGACCTAACTTCTGCGATTGAACGTGTGCGTAACTCGAATGCTTGTATGTAGGGGAATTACTACATTCAAAATTTTCATTTATTACAATTTAGTTCCAGCACCTTTGAAATACTAGATTAGTGCAGTAACATGTTTATGTTGAATTTGAATGATAATACCCGAATTAGTCAAGGACAAAAATATATTTTCAGTCATGTCCATTCCTTGTCTCAGCTATCTGCTGTAATCATTATAGAATGACTTTTTTGACCTCCATGTATTTGACTGTGGATCAAATCGACACTTAAGTCTTTTTTAACCCGTGGTTATCTCCCATCATGGCAGCACGGCTTTAATGCTAATTATCTCATTAGTCTGGACGGTCACAGTCCAGTAAGCCTGATGTGCAGTGGGTCGTGCACTGCCCTCCTCTCCGCTCACTTATCTTTCCTCCAGTCTGAATGGAATAGTGGAAAACCGTCTGGCTGAACGCAGCTCAATAATTCATCTGTCATCATTTTGGGTAAGCAGCCAGGCTTTCATAAAGTCACAGCATTCTAGTGGGGCTGCAGTGGACCTCTGTTACCTGTGCTATGTTTGTGGATTCACATTTATAGGGATAAGCTTTGTTATTTCATAGCACACCAACAGAACATTGTAGCACCAATGGAAATGAGACAAGGCTGACTGGAGATTGAGTTAATAAAAGGAGGTGTGTGGATTGTTCTTGTGAGATTGTTCTGAAGAATGTACATATTTTCTTTTGTACAGATGGATGTAGAACCCCTTTAAGCAGAAAGCCTTTGATATACATCTTTATTTCTTAGTGGTTTTTTTTTTTAACCTTGTGATGTCTGTTGAGGGTTTGTTGAGAATCGTCACTGCTCACTAGGTTGTTACTTAGTTATTTCTTATTTTATCTTCTATTCATTATGATGTGTTACAAAAGAATTAGGATTGCAATTCAAAAATGTCTGTATATGTAACTCATAATATCAAGTCAGGTATTAAGCTGCACAGGTTTTGGACTATAGAGGTAAAATAGATCAAGTCTTCGATGCTCTAAAAATGAAGCTTATTGAACCAGAAGTCTAAAAATGTGCATTTGCCACTTTTAGTGTAAAAGTAATACACAGAATACACAGAATTTTGCCCAAAATAATAGTAAGTGAAAATACCAAGGCGGACAGTGGCGTCGTGGTTGGCACTGTCACCTTGCACTCCAGGTTCCCACCTTGTGGTCTGTATGCATGGTGTTTGCATGTTCTGCATGTGCTTAGTGGGCTTCCTCCGTGTACTTTGGTTTCCCCCCACAGTCCAAAGACATGCAGATTGGGCTAACTGGGTTTCCCAAATTGTCCATAGTGTGTAAATGAGTATGTGAGGTTATGTGTGTGCCCTGCAATGGATTGGCACTCCGTCCAGGGTGTACCCTGACTCTAGACTCCTGGGAAACAACCCTTACTGTATATACAGGATACAGCGAGAGAGTGAGTAAAAATACCAAAATATTTCTTTCTAGCCTGGTGTGTAGATTGACATAGCCTATTGTTGACCACTGTGACAAGTGATTCCACGAAGTGAAATAACCCCTAGATTTTGTTGTGTATTAGGGCTCATAAAGCTCACTGATGAGTAATGAAATAGAGCTGCGTAGTAAGGTTGAATTATTCACTTGCTGCATACATTTTCTAAATGCCTTTGAAGAGAAAGCCAGAAATGAACAGACTAAGCAGACATTTAGTGTCCAATCAAAGTACACTTTAAATGAAAAGAAAAGGAACAGAGCTTTTCTGTTTTTTTTGGGTTTTTTTTTCAGTTTCTGGCTTTTTGATCAGGAGCTAATCTCTTCTCGTAAGTGGTTTCCTATGTGTCATGGTTTTACGAGTATAATAGCCACTGTGTTACTGAAACCCATTTAATATTTTGGCCAGACCTCACTGATCACCTGGCTGAACTAAACCATCTTTTGCCACTTATTCCCTTTGATCTGGGTGCTCATCCAAAATATAGAATTGCATCTAAACACTAAACCAGTTCCCATTCCAGTTTGAGGATTAAACAATTTTTGTATTTCTCTCATCACGCCATTTCTTCTCCTTCCCTTTCTATGTCCGCCCTTCCCAGCTGTTGGCTTACGTTCCCCCCTCACAGGAATCACGCCATGCAGCTGCAGCCAACAGCTGAGCAGCGCAGAGTGAACGAGTGGAAAGCAATAAGCAGCACCTTCAATACATCACTCCCCAAGCTGACATCATCAGCATGAGATATGAGCAGCACAAGCTTTTGTCTCTCACAGCAGTGTAACCCTGATCCACTGCTAGTGCTGTGTATGTAGGGGGAGACAAGGTGAGGGAAAGGTGGCCATATGCATGGGCGTCACGTACGGTACCAGGACTTCCTCTCACTTCCAGGCTAATTGAATAGGCCGGTGTGTAATGGCTTCAGTGCAAGCCCTGCTGGGTCTTTGGCAGGGAATGAGATTGTTGGAGTCTTTAGGGGGCCAAATCAATCAATGTGAAAAGAAAATGTACTGGACTGTATGACTTCATGTCAGGTACATTTGATGTATTGATATTAAAAATGTTTTCCTTTACAGTATTTACAATTATAATTTTCTCTTCAATTCAATCAGTATTGCGATATCGACTCATGATGTCACTTTGATGGTATAAACTTTTTAACCAATATACACTAACAGATTGTGATCTGTGGTTTTTGAACATCCCATTACAGAATTAGTCCCCTCTTTGTTCTTACAATAACCTCTACTCTTCTGGGAAGACTTCCCACTAGACTTTGGAACTATTGGCTGTCGGCTGTTTTTCAGTTCAGCCACCAAGGCTTTAATGAGCTCAGGCAGTTGAGCGAGGAACCCTGGGGTATGTTCAGCAGATTTATGTCAAAGGTGTTCAATGAGGTTAAAGTCAGGCCTCTGTGGAGTCCACTTGAATTTTTTCACTCCCACCTTGGCAAACCGTGTTTTCATGGACCTCATGGGTTTTGTCATGCTGGGTGATATTTGGGCCTTAGCTCCAGTGAGGGAACCGTTGTAAACGGTTGTGCGTTTCCAACTTTGTGGCAAGAGTTTGGGATAAAAGCCAAACATGGGTGTGTTGGTCAGGTGATCATATAAGGCATAAACTATACAAGGCTAAAGGTGTACATGATCTGCAGGCTATGGTCAAAACAAGAAGGCAGAGGACCCGGCCTCCGAGTGGCGCAGTGGTAAAGCACTCACCCTATCATCCGAAGATCGCTGGTTCGGTTCCCGGGTGATGCTGTAACCTCTCACAGCTGGAGGTCTAGAGAGAGCTGATTGGCCGAGCTCTCTCAGAGGGGAGGGATGAGAGGTACTTCGTGCTCCCACCTTAATCACGGCTCTACAGCCAATCAGGGGCGTCTGCGAGTTCGCGCGCACGGAGGGAGCGGCTAGCGCTTTCTTCCGAGTGTGTTACTTCGCCCCTAACGGTGTGTGCAAGCAGTTCGAAAAGATGCGGTCGGCTGGCGTCACGCGGTTCGGAGGAAACACGTGATAGTCTCCGGCCCTCCCGGCTGAGTGGTAGTAGTAGCCTTAATGTGGGAGCCCCCTAGTGACTGAGAGGAATTGGCCCCCGGGAAAAAAAATTAAAAATTAAAAAAACAGGCAGAGAACTAAGTTATGGAATCAATGCACATGCAGCGTGAAGCCAGACGTCACAAAGACACAATAAAAGAATTCAAGTGCAAATATGGAAGTGATTTCAAGTGCAAATATGGGAGCTCTATTAGTACGCTGGTAATTACACACAGGGGTAAGTGCTTGCCTGGTAATCACGTGACTATGTTGTTGTCTTGAAATTATTGGAATTGCAATACAACGCTGCATTTTTAAAATGACAATTAAGTAATTTTTTTTCCCCCATTGTGAAAGTTTCTAAAATAGAACAGGATGTCTGGAAGTTTGAAAAACCTTCTGAAAGTTTGCTATACTACAATATATAGTGGCAGATTTCTAATATAATTCCACCTTCAAGGACTTGGGGACGGGGGGCCTGTGGGGTGTAATGATCCCAGATTAAATCTGATCCCTCCTAAATTCATAGGATTTATCCAAACTGCAACAATTTGTCCGTGACAGCGAGTCACACGATGTCTTAAACCACAATGTGAAAAGTCAATGTGACATTAATGAAGAACGGGTTGGAGTTTGTGGGTAGATACAGTATTTATGTACGTAGAACATGAATTGATCATCTTAAAATCACCTCGAATTAGGCTCATAGATTTAGTGGAACGCTTAAAAGAAAAGATGGTTTCAGGTTTTTGCACATTTGACAGCAAAGAAAAAAAAATAAATGTTTGTGTTTAAAGGGAGTGGTCTAGGCAACGCTGTCACTGGAGCTTACACTCAAGACCAATGTGGAGGTTTATAGGAGGAACTGCACATTGATGGTTGGGGTGATATCTGAATATGTTTAACTTTATCCAGGCTCTACATCAACATAGATTTTCTATGCTGTAAGATTACATTTGTAATGGAAAGAGCAATTCAAGTCCACTATTATGAACAGAAAATATTGAATTTATGATTTTAATAAATATTGTACATTATGGCGAATATAACTACACACTATTTAAGGACACATTATGTATATTCCATTATTCTTGTTGTTTTGCATACTATAAAATACATCCAAAATGTGCAAATTAATGTGGAAATATGTGAAAACATTTGCCAGGAGGTCACTGTTGTCTCACTGCGGTGGACAGAGGTGTGTAATCCAAGTGTTATATACTGTAGCAGTTACCCACTTATATTAATGTTCCTGCCATTTCAGTTGTGTGTGAGTGTGTGCGTAAGGGGGCGGTTGTGTTTGTTTTTGTTTTGTTCAGACAAATGAAACAGAGTAGATGTGAGAGATTGCCCTTTGTAGCACAAACTGCTGAAATGCGCAACCGACAAACCGTTGTATTGCATCCTGATCTCATCTTTCACACCGCTAAAGGGCACTCGGAGATGATGTAGGGTGAGGTGACAGGGACTTTAACCTGCACTGGCCTGGCCTCACTGTGACTTTTAACATGTTCACATACTGTAAACTGTCTGATAATGACCTTCTCATTACATCTGCATTTATTTATGAATATTGAACTAATACATACAGAACGTGATCAGTTAACCTGATTGCTTTACTGTTATACTACAGCCATGGCCAAAGGTTTTTAGACCTTTGTGTCAGATGTTACTACGGTATACTGATGCGTCGAAGGCTTTTATTGACAATTATATGAAGTTTATGAAATAAAATGCAATATTTGC
>JAQQZT010000011.1:20460572-20472475 GCA_030068275.1 Clarias platycephalus | reverse complement strand
TCCATGATCCTGTCAACAGTTTACTTGTATATAATTGATCATCAGTGTTATTCAATTTACCTGGTAGTGGCTTATCAGTGTCTGTCACAAATAGCTCTCATTTTTACAGAATTAAGTCATAAAGGATCCTCGAATGCTGTGTGAGTGTATGGATGTGTGTGGAGTAATAAAGGTGGGTGGACGAGTGTGTATGTGACTATGACTCATAAGTAAAAGGGCATCCATGCAGCCTATTTATCTGCTTAATGATGTGCACATCTCAGAAACACCAGCGGAAGATTGATATTTGACATGATGAGGCATTTTATGTATTCTACCTTCTGCCTAAAATAAGAAAGGCTAAAGCATTGTAATAGTATAATAGTACGTATGAGAAGAAAATGACGTTGCCACATCAGATAACTACATAAACGTGCCAGTTTATAAGTGTTCCTAATAAAGTGGCTAGTGAATGTTAATTCTGCATTATCCTTTAAATTGTCTAAATTGTTTCCGCAATTTTTTCCCCGCAAATTTTTGCATAGTGTCATAATCGCATTGCGGCTGCCGCTGCAACACTGGTGTGATATCTGTGTGTTGAAACGAAGCCTGTAATTAGCTGTGACAACATGCAGTCTCTTTCAGTAATCAAATCTGAATAATATTCATAACATCTAATAATGAGCTGTATTCAGAATTTCGATTAGTTCATACTGACTAGTCATGCAAATCATTAGATTCATGGTCATGAAGTTGTACAGCACGAATGCACTGCTTTTCAGGGTGAAGACTACTGTGTGTGATAGCTGCATATGGGTCAGTGTTGAAAAGGCTGGAGCCATGAGATGACTTGCTTGGTTGACCTTTCTGAGTTTGTTTGCTTGATGTGCTTTGCAGAAAGAAAGTGAGCAATGAGAATAGCAATTCCTCTTTTCAGTTACCACCCCTGCAGCCTTGAGTGTGTGTGTTTGTATGGCTCTCAAGAGCTTTAGCACAAAAAAAAAGGCAGATGGAAAGATAGTTCTCAGCGACAAAGGAAGAAAAAAAAATACAGTTTGCCTTCTTTCCAGTTTCTCCAGCACTTAGGCATATCAGACATTTATCTCACTCACTCACCTTCTATACCGCTTTATCCTGTATTCAGGGTCGCAGGGACCTGGAGCCTGTCCCAGGAGGCTTAGGGCATGAGGCAGGGTACACCCTGTACAGGGTGAAAATCCATCACAGGGCACACACACACACTACGGGCAATTTGGGAACACCAATACCTAACCAACATGTCTTTGGACTGTGGGAGGAAACCGGAGTACCCGGAGGAAACCCACCAAGCACGGGGAGAACATGCAAACTCCATGCACACAGAGACGGGAATCGAGCCTGGCCGGGAATCAAACCCGGACCCTGGAGGTGCAAGGTGACAGTGCTAACCACTACACCACCGTGCCAGCCAGACGTTTATCCTTATATCATAAAAAAAATTAACTTTCTTCCTTTGGGGTAAAAACATCACAATGTGGCAGTAGATGAATTGGCTGCACTAAATTGAACATCATGAATTCCAGGGTGAATTCCTGTCTTGTGTCCAATGGTCATGGACACTAATCCACCACAACCCTGACGGCATTCAAGTCAATCCGGGACTTTAGATTAACAGAATACAGTTACAAGAGAAGAAATCCCAATTATTTATATTTCTATACAATCCCCTTTATTACTAATGTACTTATCCCCGCATTTATTTACTAGTGCCATCAAGATAGAAGTTCAAGAAAGTTTCTTAGTAATCCGGAGCCACGATTGGACTGACTGCTTCACATCTGAAACGCTGGCCTCCCGGGAACTCCTTTAATGTCCCAAACATGTAGAAATCATTTTTAACAAGGCCAGGGGATGTTTCTGTAATGTCCAAGTGGTGTTCGTGAATGATTGTGTGCACAGTTTTCACGCCTCTTCTGCAAGTTGGTGACTGACTATGCGTCGATTTTCAAGAATCAGACGTTCCAATCGCTTGATTGTAATGAGGCTCTGAGCCACCTACTGTAGGCAGGATCGTCATTCACGGACCTATGGCCATCTCTGAAACATTTGCACCATTCAAATGTCTTACTGCAGCTATATTGTGCTTGTGTCTTCTGTAAAAGTGAATTGTTTTTTTTGCCTTCCTTTAGGAGAAATTTCCAAAGTCCTGGTTTGACTTGAACACCACTTGATGTCATTAACCCAAGAATTTCACAGTATCCATGGATTGTGAAGATAACTCAAAAAACACTATAATATTGTATACAAATTACAATATTGTCTTTGCAGTGTCTTGATGCAAACATAGAGTTTTAAATCTAATTTAAGGTCTAATATTCCATGAAAACTTACCTTTTTTTTACTGGTTAATGTAGGTCTTGTGAATAATAAAGGAAGAAACTGTCTTGTGTCTATTTGCAATTATTTTCTTCTCTACCCATAAAGAAAACAATCTTCATTCAGCCAGTCACAAGGCATATGTTCCTCGAGTCTCCCATATTCACTTTATGTTCATGAGCAACCATGTGATTGTGATTTACTGTGTTCCGTGTTGAGAATTAACCGTCCTGATTCTCCCTGATTGTCGTAGGGAGTCTCCAACAGAGGGATGTCCATCAACTGTTAAACCATAAAAGCACCGTTCTGATTAGTGCATCCAACTGTGGTTTGTGCAGTGTTTGTTTTATTAAAGGTTTTTTTTTTTCTATTTAAATGATGCTGGAAGAAATTTTTTTTTTAATCAATCAATGGATATGGCAATTTTGGACTTTAAAACAAATAGAGTGAAGTAGATTGAAGGCGAAATGTAGTTAAACGGTAAAATAGCACAATATCACACTTATATTAACATAAAATTACTGTATATTATTATCTGAATCACATTTAATGCATAATTCCACCTTCACCTTCAGTGGATAATGCTTGTCCCTAGGAGCCTGTGCAGTGTGCTCGTCAATTATAGTAAAGCGGTCACAGTATTATAAAGTCTTTGTAATATACTGAAAACCTCACACAGTTTGAGATGAGTGTGTGATGAGGTTTGTAGGCTTATGTAACTTCTTAGCAATGGATATTAAGAATACAAATACATACTTGTATATAAAAATATGTTTTCAGGATGAAAAAAAAAATGATTACAGAATTCTTAGGAAGTTCTTGATCCTGGTAACAGTGGTTCAAATTGGGTCCAAAGGGCAACCTCTGGTTCTGAAAACAAAGCCAGTGTGAAGTACCAAAATGTGCAGTTCCTTGAATGTCCACTGGGTGACTGACTCCAAAAGTGAGTCAATCCCCATATACAGTAGCCACATTATTTATTTTTTTTTTTACATATTTACAACAGAAATAAACGTTAACAACCTGGTACAAAAACTGTTTTAATCTTCATAGCTTGACTGTTTCTATTCAAAATTATATTAATTTGAAAAATTACACATAATTGTGGGATGTCTGATTTGAGTGACAGCTTATTTGTATGTGTAAACTGGTGCTAGCTATCTGCTAGCTGCATCACTTTTAGCTATCAGCTAACTGGAATCAGTGTAGTTTAACTTAAAACAAGAAATTTAGGAGTTGAAATGAGAATTGAACACAAAAGTAATATTAGCCTATAAATAGTTATTAGCTACTTTAGCATTTTAGCTCAGCTAAAGCTAAGCTTAATAGCTTGTGTTGTCTGGGGCAAGTAAGCGGTTTCCAACCAACGACTAGTCGCTGTTTGCTCTGCCAATTTGCCCATTTATGGATTAACCTTAGTATAGACTGAGTCAGGTCCTGCCAAGATGTCGATGAGCAGAGCTCCAACATTTGAGCTTCAAAACAGCTCTTCAGAAAACCTATTGGTGACGTCATGGAGGGATTGTCCAGGTCTTCTTATACAGTCTATAACTGGGCCACTACTTTGTGTGTATCTTAGGAGACAATACCAAATTAATGAATTAGAAAAAATGATGGGTGTGATGTAGCTGAGTTTGAGGAACTATCACACACAGGGAAATTCACACACCAGCATATGCAGCATGTTCATGTTTACTTAAGCATTTAGATTTTAAGTACTTGTATCTGTATAACACATAGATTGTGTAAATGTTGTAAATCTTGTGTAAATGTTGTCAATTTACATCTACCAAAACAAAGTACATAATCTCTTATTTAAACAGTTTAATTATTTCAAAGATTCGTCAGTTCAAATGAGTGCCTTGGCTTCACGAGCCGTGAGCAGACTCTTTTGTATAGTGACTACATGGACAGACTACCAAGCGAGAGAGCAACAATGGGAAACAAGAAACGGTGGTGTTTTGCATGTTAATTAAAGTGTTTACTGATGGGTCATGCTGATTGTGATGCTTCAGGAACTCAGGTACATATTTATGCCCACGACTAAGTTTGTATGCAGGAGACAATGTCTTCATTTTGTCTCATTCCAGTAGAATAAACTCAGAACACGATTTTTATTCTATAATCAAAGTACCTTTATTTGCATTTGGTTTTAAAGCATAATTCACTAGAGAACAGAACAAATATAGAAATTAAGTAGCTCTATTAAGGTGGCATGTTAGCTTAGTGACTAGCATTGCCGCCTCGCACCTCCAGGGTCTGGGTACGATTCCCGCTTCGGGTCTGTTTGCATTTTCTCCTCATGTTTGGTTCACACTTAGATTAGGCTAATTGGCGTTCCCAAATTGCCCTGTATTGTGGACAAGAGAATGTGATTGTGTATATGTGTGAGCCGTGTGATAGATTGGCACCCCATCCAACGTGAAACCCGCCTTGTGGCCCAAGTCTCCTGGGATAGGATAAAGCAGCATAGATGATGTGTGAGTGAGAGTCATGCTATTGCTATTTTCTAGAGCATAAATTTTGTATTATCTTTCTCTCTGTTGCATTCCCTGTCTATAACCTATTTGATAATGCAAACCCACCCGCTTTAACAGTGTGACTGAGAGCTGGCGGCTGAATCGGATCTGCACTGTCTGCTTGTCTGTGTGTGTGTCTATTTTGTGCATCCCATTCTTTCATCTTCACTTTTCTGGATGTGGAATTATACATAATCTACACTGCTAGGAGAGTCCGTAATTCATCCCCTTTCTCTCATATACACCATATATTACAGTACCTTAATCAGCCATGACATTAAAACTACCTGCCTATTATTGTGTAGGTCCCAGATGTGGTGCCAAAAACAGCTCTGACCCCTCAAGACTTTGTATCTGGCACCAATATGTTGGCAGCAGTCCTGTAATTTGCAAGGTGGGGCCACTATGCGTTTGGACTTGTTTGTCCAGCACATCCTACTGACACTCGATTTGACTGAGGTCTGGGAGTTTGAGGTCAATTCAACACCTTGACCTCCATGTCAAATTTGTCAAACAATTCCTATACAATCCTGCTGAAAGAGGCAAAATGATTGCTATGAAATGGTTTATGAAGATCTGCAACACTGTTTAGGACGGTGCTACATGTCAAAATAACATCTACCCAGGACCCATGGTTTCTTAGCAGAACATTGCCCGGAGCAAAACACTGCATCTCCGGCTTGCCTACTTCCCATAGTGCATTCTTCTTTTATCTCTTCTCCAGTTTGTACTTCCTTGGACCACTGTTGGTAGACACCACTCACTAACTCACTCACTGTCTATACCACTTTATCCTGTGTACAGGAGTGTTGGGGGCCTGGAGCCTATCCGCACGAGGCAGCGTACACCCTGGACACACAACCCATAACAGGGCACACATACACACACTGTACAGGCAATTTGGGAACGCCAATGCAGTACAGGACCTATTGTTTTGGAGATGCCCTGAACGAGCTGTCTACAGTAGCTGTCATATTTTGACTGTTGTTCAAGTCACTCAGATCCTTTTGCTTGCCCATTTTTCTTGCTTCTAATACATAAACTTAAACAACTGACCGATCACTCACTGCCTTACATAGCTCAACCCTTGACAGGTGTCACTGAAATGAGACAATTAAGGTTATTTACGTAACCTGTCAATGGTTTTAATGTTATGGCTGAATGTATCTTTTCTATTGCCAAAACCCCATTTAACTATTTAATGACTCACACATAGAGCACCTGTGGGAATTCCCTCCTACCTAATGAAAGCTTGGTTTATTGTTCCAGTATTCTTCCAGCTACACTTTGCTTAAACACAAAGGATTCCATACTAGCTTCCATTCTGTTTGATGCCTCTGGAAAGGTAAAAAGGCATGGATTAACAGTGTTGAGGTTTATAACATGTTAAACAATCCCTGATTACTGAAAGTGGCTTTTAATAAACACCACTGTACACGCCGGTCAGTGACTTTACAGTACTTGATATACAGTACTTAAGTATGTAAGATACAGTATGTAAGTACAGCATGTAAGAATGTGAAATACAGTATGTGAGAACAGTTTGTGATTTTTTTTTTATGACATATTATATGAACGATTACTCACTCACTCAGTCATCGTCTAAACCACTTTATCCTGTATACTGAGTCGCGGAGGGCCTGGAGCCTATCCCAGGACGGAAGAGACAGAGTACAACCTGGACAAGGTGCCAATGCATTCGCAGGGCACACACTATGGGCAATTTGGGAAAGCCAATTAGTCCAATGTGCATGTCCTTGGACTGTGGGAGGAAACCAGAGTACCCGGAGGAAACCCAACAAGCACAGGGAGAACATGCACAGAGGGGCAAGAATCATACCTGGCCTCGAATCGAACCCGGACCCTGAAGATGCAGTGCAGGGCGACAGCCACCGTACCACCATTGGTAAATACCAATTATTGCATATAGAAAAGACAGTACAAAACATTTTGGAGATGCCCTGAACAAGCTGTTATATTTTGACCATTGTTCAAAGTCACTCCAGGCAACTGTTGATCGTTGACTGTTGTTCAAAGTCACTCTTTGGGGGCCTGGAGCCTATCCCAGGAAACTTGGGGCACGAGAAGGGGGAAAACCTTGGACAGGGTGCCAATCCATTGCAGGGTACACAGACACACTACGGGCAATTATGGAATGCCAATTAGCCTGATCTGCATGTCTTTGGACTGTGGGGAGAAATTGGAGTACCCGGAGGAAACCCACCAAGCACGCGGAGAACATGCAAACACCATGCACACAAGGGCAGGAATCAAACCTGGCCTTGAATTGAACCCGGAATGTGGAGGTGCAAGGAAACAGTGCAAACAACTATGTAAACTGCCTTATTCAACGCTACATTAATTATTATAGCTGTGGCACGGTGGTGTGGTGGTTAGCACTGTCGCCTTATTCGATTCCTGGCCAGGCTCGATTCCCGTCTCTGTGTGCATGGAGTTTGCATGTTCTGCCCATGCTGGGGGGTTCTCAAAATTGCCCGTAGTGTGTGAATGAGTGTGTGAGTGTGTGTATGCCTATGTGCCCTGCGATGGATTGGCACCCTGTTCAGGGTGTACCCCGCCTTGTGCCCTAAGTCTCCTGGGATAGGCTGCAGGCCCCTTGGACCCTGAATACAGGATTAAGAGGTAATGATGCTGATGAGTGAGTGAGTGAGTAATTATTATAGCAATGTTTTTTGCTTTTTAATAAACACCCCTGTACACTCCAGTCATTGACTTTGCAGCTGTATGGATACAGTGTGTGAGATATAGTATGTGAGATACAGTGTGTGAGTATGTAAGTACAGTGTGTGAGACAGTGTGTGAGATACGATGAGTGAGATACAGTATGTGAGTATGTGAGATAGTATGTGAGATACAGTATGTGAGATACAGTGTGTGAGTATGTAAGTACAGTGTGTGAGGCAGTGTGTGAGATACGATGTAAGATACAGTGTGTGAGATAGTGTGAGTGAGATACAGTATGTGAGTATGTGAGATATTGTGTGAGATACAGTGAGTGAGATACAGTTTGTGAGTAAGTGAGTACAGTGTGTGAGACAGTGTGTGAGATACGATGTGTAAGATACAGTGTCTGATAGTGTCTGAGGCACAATATGTGAGATATACTGTAGTACTGTATGTGAGATACAGTGTGTGAGATACAGTATGTGAGATACAGTGTGTGAGATATAGTATGTGAGATACAGTGTGTGAGATATAGTGTGTGAGATATAGTATGTGAGATATAGTGTCTGAGGCACAATATGTGAGATACAGTGTGTGAGATATTGTATGTGAGATAGTGTGAGATACAGTGCGTGAGATACAATATGTGAGTATATGAGATAAAGTGTGAGTTACAGTGTGTGTGAGATACATTATTCGAGTATGTGAGATAGTGAGTGAGATATAGTGTGTGAGTTACAGTGTGTGTGAGATACATTATGCGAGTATGTGAGATAGTGAGTTACAGTGTGTGTGAGATAGTGTGTGAGATATAGTGTGTGAGTTACAGTGAGTGTGAGATACATTATGTGAGTATGTGAGATAGTGTGTGAGTTACAGTGTGTGAAATACAGTATGTGAGTATATGAGATAAAGTGTGAGTTACAGTGTGTGTGAGATACATTATGTGAGATAGTGTGTGAGATATAGTGTGTGAGATACAGTGTGTGAGATACAGTATGTGAGATACAGTGTATGAGATATAGTATGTGAGATACAGTGTGTGAGATATAGTGTGTGAGATATAGTATGTGAGATATAGTGTCTGAGGCACAATATGTGAGATACAGTGTGTGAGATATTGTATGTGAGATAGTGTGAGATACAGTGCGTGAGATACAATATGTGAGTATATGAGATAAAGTGTGAGTTACAGTGTGTGTGAGATACATTATTCGAGAATGTGAGATAGTGAGTGAGATATAGTGTGTGAGTTACAGTGTGTGTGAGATACATTATGCAAGTATGTGAGATAGTGAGTTACAGTGTGTGTGAGATAGTGTGTGAGATATAGTGTGTGAGATACATTATGTGAGTATGTGAGATAGTGTGTGAGTTACAGTGTGTGAGTTACAGTGTGTGTGAGATACATTATGTGAGTATGTGAGATAGTGTGTGAGATACAGTGTGTGAGTTACAGTGTGTGTGAGATATAGTGTGAGATAGTGTGTGAGATAGTGTGTGAGATACAGTGAGTGTGAGATACATTATGTGAGTATGTGAGTATATGAGATAAAGTGTGAGTTACAGTGTGTGTGAGATACATTATGTGAGATAGTGTGTGAGATATAGTGTGTGAGATACAGTGTGTGAGTTACAGTGTGTGTGAGATATAGTGTGTGAGATACAGTGTGTGAGTTACAGTGTGTGTGAGATAGTGTGTGAGATACAGTGTGTGAGTTACAGTGAGTGGGTACACTGTGCCCGTATTATAGGAACGATTAATCCTGTATAAAACAGCCTCACGCGGTGGAATTCCGTGACCATATATGGCGTTTCCTATTCGACACGCCTACACATTTCGTCAGGAGAAACAGACACGCCCCTTTGTTACCTGGCTCTTCATGGCTGAATGGGAAACAGGCAAAGGGGCGGGGCCTGTTGTTTGGGGTCTTTTTGCTTTTCTATGTACTCTGTGACAGAGCGCTGCGTGGCGCAGGCAGGAGCGCGAGCCAGGCGCAGTTGATGCTTCATTTCCTCACATTTGCTTGTAGTTCGGGAGAGGACGCTGCCTGACGAGGTTTTTTTTTTTTTTTTCCGCCTCCATATCTATTTATTCTATTCGTGCATTTCCCTCTGTGCGTCGTGATCGTTTTGGAATGAGCCGCTTTCTGACCGCCGTGGTTTCCATGCCAGCATGGGAACTGCCGTATCCAAGAGGCGGAATCTGAGGAATGATGCTATTTCATCGGTGGCAGCAAAAGTTAGGTGAGCACCAGCTTTCCACTTGGTGTCCACATGCACCTGCACATGCACAGCTCTGTCCAAGGCAGCACGCGCTGAAATGTGCAGGATCTTCATCTCCTTAACCCAAACACGCATCAGTGAGTGCACCAGAATGATGAACTGCATGCATGATGTCAATTTTATCATTATTATTCTTATTATTAGCATTGTTATATATAAGTGATCAGTGATGTTGTCATTAAATAATGGATCATGTGGTGCATCTTTGTAACCTGTCTGATTCCTCCTACAGCATGTGGTTGTAGCATTGCATTCATACTAGATTTATTATTATTATTATTTTTTTTAAAAAGCACCCTTTGTGGTCCTGTTGTTGTCACGTGACACAAAGGCTACGACACAAATGCACCCCCTGATGTAGCTGCATGTGTGTCAGGTACCACTGCAGAGGCTTAAGCTTTTTTTTTTTTTTTAAGTGGGGGGGAGGAAAGGAACAGCATATAAATACACAACCTCTTAGATTTTGGGGTACGTACTGTAGAGGTCGTTCACCTTCTGATCGCTCATGGTGTGGCACCGGGACTGATGATGACACTGGCACTGGCAGGTAGAAGATGGTAGAAGACAGATCAATCGATCCATCAGTCACTCAGCCGGGTCGATCGCATCCCTGTTGAGTTATTGAGTTAAAGAAATCTTCTTGTGATTTATATACATAGGAACGTTGGCGTCGAGAGCGCTCATCACTGCACTACATGCGCTGCAGGCTGTCATCCTCATATATCATCCTCAGACTGTGCATCGGGTTGTGTGTCCTAATTCAGCGCAGTTTATGCACCGTTTAAGTGAAATTACTGCGTCATCGTGTGTCGAGAATGCGTCAGATTTCTTGAGGAGACCCTTTCATATGTCTTATTTTCCAACAGAAGGTCATGGGCATAACCTTGCATGGTATCACCCTGGCTCAGGCTTTTTTTTTATATCTGACTATTGGGCACATGGCATCCCCTCGGGTCAGGATGTGTGTGTGTGTGAATGTGTGTGTGTTTGAGGAGGAGATTAAAGGATAAAATTCCTGCTCAGTATGCAGGACAGATGAGTGTGCACATAGCTCTGCATACCGATTTCAGATGCAGTGTTGAAAAGATACAGTCGAGGCACCCAGACTCTTTAAACCAGGGCACAGCGAGAGCGGCGGACACAGACAAGCTCAGAGTGATCCGAGTTTTGAAAAAAATGAGGAATACATTATTAATGCAAGTATGTAGAAGGCAGCAAAGTCCTGACTGTGGTTTCTTTGAAAATAAATAATTAGAATGAAAGTACGTCTGTAGCCTCGGGGCCGCTTCTCAGGATCAGTAACTCGGACGGTGTGGGGAAACAGAATGACTTATATTAG
Organism: Clarias platycephalus; assembly: GCA_030068275.1. Taxonomy (NCBI): domain Eukaryota; kingdom Metazoa; phylum Chordata; class Actinopteri; order Siluriformes; family Clariidae; genus Clarias; species Clarias platycephalus. The sequence goes on along the minus strand of JAQQZT010000011.1, from coordinate 20,461,312 downwards.
CTGAAATATGCAGATTTCACCACTGATGGCGTTTATTAAACACCTCATGGGAGCTTTGCGGCAACACAGGCCAGGAAAGGTATTTCCATATAATATGCAACATGTTGTTTTTTTCCCCCTTTCGGTAAATTTTTTTTTATTTATGTCAAGTAGTAAACTTTTACATTATAACATATCATGATCTCTGTTTAAGTCATCTGATTATTTCTTAATCTTTTATCTTGGCAGTGAAAACGAACAAACAATGAAAATCCTGCTACAGTAGGTGCTGTGGATGATCTCCTATATATATATATAATCAATAGCAAGATCAGAGTTGATCTATTTCAAACCTTCCTACCTGTCACATCTCTCCCTGTTCCCATCTCGCCACACACACACACACACCTTATCATGGTATCATGCACACACCTTCCCTCCCAACATTCCATGTTCCTGACTGCCTACACATCAGAAAAAACTGTTACTTCATGCTGAACCTATTGTGAACATCTTCTCCAAGCAGATGTCATTGACATACCCTTGGATTTGAATTCGTCAACTGTTTTTTATTTTACACGGCACAGTGTGATTAAACGGGTCCAAAGTGCTACTTCGTGTGACCCTCTACTTTTTATTTGCCGTCAACATGGTGGAAGCAAATTAGCACCCAAGCCTTCAGCGTGAGTCACACACACACACACACACACACACACACACACACACACACACACACACACACACACACACACACACACACA
>JAQQZT010000011.1:20431057-20447583 GCA_030068275.1 Clarias platycephalus | reverse complement strand
TGGCCGGGGAATCGAACCCGGACCCTGGAGGTGCAAGGCGACAGTGCTAACCACTACACCACCGTGCCGCACTATGTTGAATTTGTATTCACTAAATCTATTTGAATCTCTAAATCCCAAAAAAGTTAAGTAAAAAGCAAAAAGGTCTGAATCGGTCAGGAGATGGTCGAAAAAGGTAATAAAAAATATCCCTCTCATTTACTTAGAGTGTGTACTGTATATACTATCTAATGCCTTCAGTTTCTCCCTCTGTTAATTTGCCTAGACAGTATTATTTTCAAGACCAAAACCTTTTTAAGTCCCATCTGTTTTCATCTTAGTTATTGATAAGAAGGGTTGTCTTTCACTACTTCTCTTTTTAGGTTCCTATTATTTTTTCTTCTCTGCTGATGCATTACAATACAGTCATTTCAGCTTTTTGCTTCTTCATCGTTAGTCTTCGGATACTTCCCCTAGAGAATCTCTTCTTGTCTGTTTTTTTTCTGACATGTGTAAGTATTCTATCTTTTTTCTTTTCTCCGTTATTTTTATACTTGTTTATTTGTGTGTGTGTGTGGGAGATTATGGTACATTCATTCTGAATTTATTTGCCATTATTGCCGTAATCATTCTACTTAGTCATGTTATAATAAGCGTGTTAGTCTTGCGTGAGCTGGCAGTTTACCAGACACGCATACATTTCTCATCCATTGTTCCTCTTTTAATTTGGTCCTCTATGAAAATTCCAACATCTTTCATTACTTCTACATCTCTCTTGCATTTTTCTCATTCCCATATTCCTGCGACTTTAAGACAATTCTGGCATTTGCACTTATTCCATCTGACTACGGAAATAGCCATATTTATGGACCAGCCTGAAGCCTCACCACTACCTGATGATCCATATTGCAAAAATCCCCCATAATTCCATAGTGGAGACAAGCGGTGCCGAACAGACTCATCATCCTACCTCATCTACCTCGTTTCTGCATCTCTTCATGGTGGTTCATCTTATGATCAGCTGCCTACTGTACTTCTGCTTCGTCCAAGCCTGATTCTACCACCACAGCTTTCTACCTTAGTGGTGTCCAAGCACTAGTGAAATCCTGGTATAAGTGCGTCAGTGTAGCAGGGGATTAAATAAAGAAATAAAGGTTGTTTTTCACTCCTATAACTGTGCTTTGTGATTCTGCGCAATCAAAAATCCCATTTTGACTTGAACGTCCCTGAGATTTTTTCCCCTAAAGACCAGTTTTACATTTTCATCCTTTTCCATGCTTGAAGTGGAAAGATAAGAAGATTATATCCGAGTCTGCGATTGGCACAGATCTCAGATAAAATGTTGATCTCTCTCTCTCTCTTTGTCACAAATGCTACTGTAGAACTTTAGCACTAAGCTCTGAAAACTTATACCAACAATCTTTTGTGCCTGAGAAAGATTCCAGGTCAGACACTAATCTAAAAAAGTGTCACTTTTCCGATTCATAAATGAGAAAAAAGATAAATAAATATCTGCAGGACCCTACATTTCATCCTAGTTATTTATTTTTATGTAGGGAAGACCTACTGTGTTTAATGTGTTATTATCCGACCGTTACTGCATGCTAACAGTTACCAAATAATGAATTGCAGATCGTTTCTAACCATCGGACAGTAAAATGATAACACATAATAGACTCCATTAAAATTAAACCAAGCTGCTGAGCATCAGGAGTACAAGGGAAATAAGACAGTCAGTTGTAATCAACTCCTAATCATAAAACGAACCATTGTTGCTTGGAGTGACTTATCAGCATGTTCTGTACATTACTCCGCTTGTCTAATGCGTTATACCATTAGATGTTTTATTAATTATTTAGATCTTTATAAATTTATAATCACAGCAGCGCTGTTGTAATTGTTCTAATATTTGATTGATTCTTTTGTAATCATGTATACCACATAATCTAAACAGATTAAATATCATTTAAATTGTTGATACGGGCCAGCGCGGTGGTGTATTGATCAGCACTGTGTCCTTGCACTTCCAGGGTGAGGTTTGAGTCGTCTCGGGTCTGTGTGTGTGTGTGCGGTTGGCATGGTTTCTCCGCGCTTGGTGGATTTTTCTCCAGGTACTCTGATTTCCATCAACAGTCCAAAGATATGCAGATTAGGCTAATTTGCATTTCCAAATTGCGTGTAGTGTGTGTGCATGCTTGTGCCATGTGATGGATTGGCACCCTGTCCAGAGTATATCCCACCTAGTGCCTCCAGCACTTTATTAAAAATTTATCAGTAGAATATTAATGATCCCATATTTTACTATTTTTTTAATTAGTTAAAACAACTCTCATAGCTCCCCGAAAGTGTCTGTTAACACTCCAGCTGAAATACCCCTTACATAATGCATTTTAGATAAATAATTTAGATTAATAAATGCAATTAGATTAGATAATGAGCAAAGCTGGCCAGAGCTGAGCAACAACCCTTATATGAGGTCACATTAGGGGAAACAATCTAATTTGCTTGTTTAAGCCTCTGGCAATACAGAAATGGAAAAAAAGACAAAAAGCAGGGAATTCTTTCTATATGCAGAATGCAAACCCTTCTGGCTGTCTTTGCATAATAGGCTCTCTTGAACATTAAACTGTACTGGACATAACAGTATCACAAATCATAATCATTAGGCCTCTACATTGAAAACATAAAATTCTCCATATATTGTGGGTTTATCAAGAGTGATTTTCAAGCTGGTGGCATGGTGACTTAGTGGTTAGCACCGTGACGTTGCACCTCCAGGGTCCGGGTTTGATTCCCACCTCGGAGTCTGTGTGTATGGAGTTTGTTTGTTTTCCCCCTGTACTTGGTGGGTTTCCTCCCACAGTTCAAAGACATGGAGGTTAAGCTAATTGGCATTCCCAAATTGCTCGTAGTGTGTGAAAGCACGTGTGAATGTTGGAAGTCCTACCACCGACCGTCCTAAAAATGGGAATAAATACAGTGGTCAAGATTGGCCTCCATGGTCCCATTGGACTACAGAGGTTCCTTGATGGATGGATGGATGGGTCCTTAAGATGTTGTATGATTTAAAAAATTTGTACTGCATATGGCTATATGGACTATGATAATTTACTGGGCTCTGCTACATGTAATTTAATTTACCAGGTTAGCATAGGTTCATAGCAATATTCAGGGGGTAGCATTTCATAGCCATTCCTTGTCAGATTGTTTTAGCGTTGTTACACTCATTTTCTTGGGGTGGGATTGTCTCATTTCATGTCTCTAAAGCAAGTGTTTAACGATACTGTATTTGTTAGCTTACCAGGAGCTAACTCTTTTGTCTATACTGTTTGTTTTGAGGTTAAACTTCATTAAAATATTAGAAATGTAGAATAAAGAGACAATGATAACAAATGCAAAATGTGGCAACTCGACTTAAACTGTATTCTTAAACAGTATTAGTGTTAGCCTGGTAAACTAGCTTTGGTCACATTTACAGCTATTTGTGCTATTTAAATACACACAAAACAGGTTTTGTATAAAAGAATTAGCACATGTTGTAGCATTTTAACATTAATTACACAAGTCAGCTCAACTGTTTTAGCTTTCCCTTATTGCTATTGGAGTTCAGTATTTAGGCAAGTTTGCTAAAGTGCTAGCTAAATTAAAACAGTGCGAGCTAACTACACTATAGGCTAAATATTGTGTTATTAATATTAATATATCATATTGTGCCTCGGTAGTATAAAGGTCAGGAGCAAGCTAGCTAACATTAGGCTATCATGACTATTATTTTGTGTTAACAAATTAATAGCTTTGCTAACAAGTGAAGCTCCTTGTTTTCTAATGGTTATTATGTTTAAAATACTGACTTGGCAACCATGTGGGAATCATCAGTGATTAAATTGGCTGCACACTCAGGCACAGATAGCTTTATTCTGCCTTTTTATTTTTACCCAGGTGCAAATAGCTTCTATAGTTTCTCAAATCCCATGACAGTGACTATATAATGTGGGTAAATGCTATTTCATGTCTTAAATATACCTATACCTAGTTCATGTGTACAGTAGGTTTTGTTCTGTTCACCCCTATGTTTTGGTGCTCATGACTCTTTTACTGTTAGCGAGCACACGATATGACCTGAATTTGTCTTAGTCAGGATAGATATAGATCCAAGTCCAAGTAATTGATTGGGCTCGGAACATCAATTATCATGACTTGCAGCCTCTCTCGTGTCTTGCTGTGCTTGTGTTGATGAGATAGCTAGTGTGTGTATGATGGATTTTATGTGTCTCTTTGCAGAGCAGCTCGAGCATTTGGAGAGTACCTTCACGCTCACCCTGAGAGCCGAAACGGATCAGGTCAGCCCCTCATTAACCTCTCTTCTCCTCATTCTTTCCCGATAAGCCTTTCTGTGTGTGCCTCAAGTTGGAGGTGTGCGTGGGATTTTTTTTAATCACACTCCCACCCAGTCCCGAAGGATTGTTTGACAAATCCTGTCTGCTTCGGCAGAAATTTTAAACAAATCCTTCCTTCTCAAAAAATTACTGTTTTTGCATTTTCTAACAAACTTGGTAACAAATGATAAGTTAGTTCAATCACAGTGACCCCGGCCAAAATAAAGCAGTTACTGAAGATGAGTTAATAGTAAATGCAACACTTGTGAACCCAATTTGCTCCTTTGTTGGATCCAGGGGATCCCAGGCCTGAAGTACACCTTTATCTCAAGCCTCATAGAAAGTACAGTGGAACCTTGGATTACAAACATAATTCGTTCCGGAAGCGGGCTCATATTTCAGAACACTCGTAAACCAAATAGAATTTTCCCATAAGAAATAATGGAAACTCAAATTATTCGTTCCACAGCCCAAAAAATAAATACATAAAAATAATTAACACAAAATATAAAGTAAATATCAAACAAATTCATCTGTACTTCACCTTTAAAAAAAAGTTAAAATAAATCCAGACAGATAAGTGTTTCCATTTGTGTGCGCTGGCGCTGTGTGTGTGTGTGTGTGTGTGTGTGAAGCTAAAATAAGGAGCCCCTCCCCTCTTCCCCTTCTCGTCTTACACAGTTACCCTTCCTCCACTCTTTTCACACATAACGGAAACACTGTTTTATCTGAAAAATAAGCAAGAAATCTCTCTAATGACACTTGATTGAGCGACACACTAATGAAATCACTCCTGTAAAGTAAAAATCGTGACAGAGAAGTGTTTCTGTGTAGAGCAGAGAGAAAGACACACACACAGAGACACAAAGAGCAGGCTGATACAGAGAGAGAAAATGGATCTTTAATCCCTCTAATGAGACTTGCTTTTTTTTTGTTTGTTTTTTTAAATTTTTTTGGTAGTATTTCCAATTTTCTTCCCAATTTAGTCGTGGCCAATTCCTCCCTGTCGCTAGGGGGCCACCATCATTAAGGCTACCACTACCACTCAGCCGGGAGGGCCGAAAACTATCATGTGTTTCCTCCGAACCGCGTGGCGTCAGCCGACCACATCTTTTCGAACTGCTTGCTCACGCACCATTAGGGGCGGAGTAACACACCTGGAGGAAAGCGCTAGCCGCTCCATCCGCATGCGCGAGCTCACAGACGCCCCTGATTGGCTGTAGAGCCGTGATTAATGTGGGAGCGCAAGTACCTCTCATCCCTCCCCCCTGAGAGAGCTCGGCCAATCAGCTCTCTCTGTGCCTCCGGCTGTGAGAGGTTACAGCATCACCCGGGAACCGAACTCGCGATCTCCGGATGATAGGGCGAGCGCTTTACCACTGCCCCACTCGGAGGCGTAATGAGACTTGTTTTTACCCACAATTCCGCAGCACAAGAAAGAGAAAAAACGTTGGCTCAGTTGTGATCACATGATCACGCTCGGAGTCAAAACAAGAAGCTCATGCGTGATACATGATACTCGGTAGTTGTAAATCAAGACTTGTTCAGTCAAAATTTATTAAAAATCTTTTTTCGTCTTGCGGAACACTCGCAAACTGCGTTACTCGCAATCCGAGGTTTCACTGTAATGTTTCAAAATATTCCTACTGGCCATGGCTTTATTTGTCCCTTATTCCCTTTTTTGTCATACTTACTGTCTGTGTCTGTTTATTCAATCAAGATCACTTATTGTCTGACACCCTCATTGCCCACGACTCGGACTCGCCGGATACTGTTTGCACCCAGAACAACAACCACCAGCAAAGCTTTGCTCTTCAGGACTCAAACAGCAGCACCGAACCCAGTCTGATCGACCCTACGGTGCGCCTGCTGCAGCCTTCAGCCATCCCTTCTACCTCCTCTGAGAGCCGCCTGTCACTGGAGCGTAGCTTTTCGGTTGAGGAGGAGCAGCAGAAGTGTGTGGAGTGCTCGCTGCAGCCATCACGAGTCTACACCATCAGCGGCGAGAGTGCCATGCTCTCAGGAAGCCGTAACAGCAAGGAGAGCTTAGAGCTGGATGTACTGAGGGAGACACGGGACTCCCCGTCTGCCTCTCAAGCCCTCGCCCAGGCCTCCACATCCTCCTCACCCATCCAGCATCACCACCATCATCACACCAACCACCACCATAGCACCACTGGCCCGAATATGCAGCAGACTGCAGGTGGAGCGTCAGGAAGCGCCGGAGCAGGTCCATCGCAGCACCAACACCACCATCACCATCATCATCACCACAACCTCTCTCAGCCCCTGCAGAGTTCCGTCAGCGCTCACAACATACGCGGGTGGGGTGAGGGCAAAGAGTGCAGCCTGGCATGCGACCTATGCCCCGGAGCACCGTCACGCAGCCAAGGCTCGCTAGAGCTTGAGAGCAGCGTGCAAGAGCCAGGCAAGCAGCGCCGCCCACTAGAGCGCATGAGCAGTGTGGACCGGGTGACTTTTATAGATAGAGGTGAGATGGGAAAAGAGAGAGAGAGAGAGAGAGAGAGAGAAAGACAGGAGATCAAAAGGGGGTTTGTTGATTGTGCCGCGGTCTGTATTTTCTTCATGTCTCTCTCTCTGTGTCTCTGTGAGCCTCTCTCGCCCTCTGTGCAGTGGAACTGTGTTTTAATGCTGCGTGACATAAGGGACTGAATTCTGCTTCTTAGGGAATAAGTCAATACTATTATTAATTTTTTTTTTTTTTTTTTTTTTTTTAAATAAATCTCGATTTTTATTTTTATATAAGATTTTTTTCCCTACATACAGTACGTCAGTGTCAGGAGAAATCATTGTATTCCAGTTTTTAATTTTGAAAAACAAAAGGCAGATTAAAGCAGAACACGCATATTAAAAATGTTCGGTAATTCTTAGACTACGCGCAAAATATGTCATCAGCCACTCATGTAGTAATAATACAAGCTAGGCTCCTCTTCAAGCTTCCTAAAACTTTGATTTCCCATAATCCTTGTCTGCATGCATCCATAAAAAATATATTTGCATCTTTTCAGTCGTGTCCATTAAACCCACAGCTAACTTTAGTTTTTCTGCAACAGATGACAGCCAGTGGTACCCCAAAGAGAACATGTTCAGCTTCCAGACTGCTACCACGACCATGCAAGCGTAAGCAATCCACTGACACACCCACACACACACACACACACACACACTAATCTGCAGTGACCTTATCAACAGTTAGTCCTGCATGTTCTCCAACCAATCACACTCAATTTTATTTCACACACACACTCTCAATGACTCAGAAGGTTGATGAGTACACAGTAAGCAACTTTCACACGGAAACACCTCCACACAACACATACTACAGACGTACACATCCTGTAATCAGTGCTGTAAAGTGACTTTTTCCTCTTTCTTTTCTCTTTTATTTTATGCATGACCTCCTGTACTGTTCCGCAGGATATCGTGAGTAAAATCTAACTTTATTTTTTACCTGTTAAATGCTTGCTTCTTTCAGCAACTCCTGTATTCTGTGTAACCTTTTCTAACCTCCTCCTCATTACAGCCAGCTGACCGCTTGACATTTTAAAAGCAACTTTTCTGCCAGAGTGTAAAGAAGCTTTCAATTAGACAACTTTTAAGCAACAAATCTTCATATCCTGTGCATGGTCAGAAAACAAATGATAAGAAACAGTATATATACAGTACTGTGCAAAGTCTTGATCCACCCTTTATTTATTTATATTGAAGTAAAGTATGTAGATTATATAAAAGAAATGGGAGCAATGTTTTACTGTGACAAGCGTGCAAAGGGCCCAAAGATACAATTTAAAAATTGGTTGTTTATGTAACGACCACAGCAGCAACCTCATTTCCCCTCTCTTCTGTTGCAACCATTTAGCATTCAGCATCACCGGTACAGTATACTAATCAATAGCCTGACCATCTCTCATCATTTTCACCTGTTTCTCAATGGTTCATGACTCAAGTTAAAATTCTTTTAAGCTTGAATGATTCATAGGTCATTGTGTGGTTTTACTAGAAAAAAACTGCTCAGATACTGTACAGGGACTGGACTGAAAAAAAGTCCTTCAGGAAGCCTGGAGAATTATTCCTAAACATTAAAAATACAAGAAAATCTGGGTCTTTGGAAGCAAACTTTGCAGAAATAAGTAGTGGCTCAAACCTTCTGCACTTTATTATATATTTAAATGATGTATAGTTTTTTAAAATAATTATTTGCAGACGAAATGTTCCAGGATTTACAGTTCATTATACTGTAATATTCTATAGTGTCTTGAAAGTTAAATCACACACGCCAAGTCTTTTACATTTACATTCATCTACTTTTTGACCAATAGCCCAAAACCTCAACTAAAGGAAAAAGTTCAACATGTAACATGGTGATGCTTAGAAAATTCTACTGTTAGTTTGTTTCTTCGTCTTCTATTTTCCTTATTCCTTTAAAAAGTTCTTATACATCTTATCGACATCATTTTAACATGAAATCCAGAAGTAGAGACCACAAAGTTGGACTTGGAGAAATCTATACAATGCAGTTGTGCTGCACTGATGGTGGTATTAGCATGAATGTTGAAGCTTTATAAGCTGATCTGTTTAAACGGTCAGGCAATAAGATTACAATGAAAAAAAAGTCAATGTAGGATTTCATTAAAATATAAATGGAGGCAGTATTGAAGGTCACAAGATGCATATCCAAGCCATTCAGAGAGATGCATAACTACTAAGGACAAATTACTTTCTCAAAGCCAGGCCAGTCGCATGAATGTTCTGTGACTTGTCCTTTCCATTGACATTATATTGAACAGGAAATGAGTGGGATAAATAATGCAGAGACATAACCTAATCTACTGTATAGCAGTGTACTGTATACGTGATCCAGGCATTTCTCTATACTGAGAACATAATGGACAACCTGTTTACTTAAAAACTTGGTAAAGCTGGTAATAGCAAGTAGAATGCTTTCATAGACTTAGTTTTAAATTAAGCTCAAATTTTCTATAATGCATCCATATATAGAATGTCATATTATGTCATCACAGACGTAATAATTTGGTTAAAGTCACCCTTGGATCACAATCAAGCTCTAGGAAATGTAAAGAACAAAATATATATTATTCTTATGTTATTCATATTCAAATAAACCAAAAACCTTCTTTGTTTGTTTAATGGACACACTAATGTTATGTAGTCAGATCCTTTAAAAAGATTATTTTTAAATTATACACTTGAGTATACAGTACGTTTGGTTTCCATTAAAAGTTCCCATTAAAGGGGGAAAAAGGAACTTTCTAGTCTGTGATAATATTTCATATGTAACAGTGGCATAAAATTCTGGTTAATTTCTTTACTACCAGACAAACATATACAATACAGAATCCCTGAGCTTACATCTTGCTTATTTTTCGTCGTGGATTCCAATTAATATTTCGGGGCTACAAGTTTAATTTCGCACAAGCTTTTTATTTAATTTGTCGCAGCTATGCGTAGTAATTAAAAAAAATTGTGAGTTTGAAAGAAAATAATGAATTAGATCATCGTGGGCAATGAACCTAAGCGTGGAGATGGTCAATAATGAAACACATTAATGAAACCCTGGAATAAAGCATTAACACATATCAGAGCATTGCAAATGGCTATACCATTAGCCCATGTTACATTAAGCCAATTCTTTGCTAAACAAAGCTAATAGATGCTTTCATGGGTTCCTTTCAAGTACTGTAATTATCTAAAAGATACATGTTAAAGTGTCATTCCCACAATATAAGTCATGAGCTGGTGGCTTAAAAAATAATTGATCACAAGCTCGAAATTTTAATTTAACAAACCCCACATTATTATATATTATATAATAATATAATATATGGCCTTAATTAATTAACTACTTTGTGACCACACCTTATTAAAAATAACCACTGTGTCACCTAGTACAAAGTATCATTGCATTACATTATTCCACTAGTCCTAATTTACCCATTTCGCTTTAGACTTCATGGGGCAGAAATGATTTCTGTGATATTCACTGACTCAAACTAAAAAAATCAGTTCTTAAAGAATGAGTGATCAAGCATAGCCAGCAACATTGAATATGCCATGTGATTTTCACATAGTCGAATAGTATATGAATAAATATTATCTGAGTCAATTCTTGAAAATGCAAAAAATGTAATTGAAACCGGTCTGAATGAATTCCCAATTGTTCTGGAGACAGCCAGTGGCGATTTCGCAATCATTCATTCAGGAGATTGAGGAGACGAAAAGAAATGGAAGTGAGAAGAAGAGGGGAGGGGTTGAGAGACTGGGGAGAGGAGAGACAGGTGAAAAATTGTTATACTGTATAATCAGAGTAGATGTGAAATGTGTATGTGTCTGTCTACGTACTGTATATATCCCACAATGCCCAACTGTTTTAAGACAACAAGGCTACGAGACTTCGAGACAAGAATGATGATTCATGGGCAGAATTTCGAATTCAGAAGTGGAATTGAGTAACAAGCAAAGACTCACACACATTTTATCTACAACCCTCCACATACACAAAGAAATGGAAGAATAAAAAAAAAAAGATGGGACACAGGGGAAAGATAGGAAGAGTATTAGGAAATAAAAATAAACCAGGAGATGCAGGGAACACCCATGACATGTTGATGAGGATAAAAAAAGTCATCATTCGTTGCTTCCTTTCTCTCCTTCTGTCGTCTCCTCATTAAGCAAGGTGATACCATTCATTCATGTCTTTGATGTCCATGGCCATGAGGGGCAAAGTGAACAAAAGACAGCATGGGATGACTGTGCTCTCATTCTCTCTACTCATTGCAAATCTTTCTTTCATTCCATCCCTTTCTCATTGCCCTGCCAATTATTCCCAAGTCACTACAATGTAATTGTGTGTCTGTGATCAAAACGAATTGCAGCAGTAGTTCCTGGCCCTCTCATCCACTTTTGCGGCTGTTTGTGTATGGTTATAATAGTAATGAGAGTAGTGTGATGCCTTTCTAGGTGGAAACTGGTGCAGAATAATAATAATTGTCAGCAGGAGTGAGGGATGCACCTTACCCATGTGTCTAAATGTGCTCCGAGTGAAGGAAATCATGTGAGTAGGTCGGCATGTGTCAGTACGTTGACCAAGTGGCAGAACGTTAAATGGCAGTAAAAACAGTCTCTAATAAAGGAATACAGGAATGCAGCATTGCCAGTTCACCACTTGAAGATTTTCCACTCTGAGTTACAGTGAAACAGTATAGGTTTGCTTTTAGGAGTAGGAGTACTTGCCAATATTGATCCTGATCATAAATGTACTTGGTATCATTTATGGATTGTACACAATATTTTATGTTGTTGGTTTATGTTTATTTGGTTTACAAATTGGCCATGAACTGCCCTTAGGCCACAAGGCAAATATTTAATAGTGGTAGCGAGGTTGACTTTAAATGAAGTGTATCAGCTGACAACATTAGATACCCTGATTTAATTAGGGTTGCTTCAGAAAAGCATTTCCATACAGTTATAAGTAAAGAAAAAGATTATATCTTTTTATTGTCATTTGTCCTCAAATATTAGTTGTGTTTGATCAGTATACGCAGGAAGGGTTTGTATTCACCTATCATTGACATTTTTCTCACCCATACAGTATTCACTCATTGTTCCTTCTGTGAATTTTATATTCAAGATTTTTTTTATCAGTTAACTTGCATTCTAGAACAAGCCTGTAGAAGCTTCTCTTGATATTTTTGCAGATCACAGATTGCTGTTATTTCATCATTTGTAATTTGTTCACAGTGTACATCTGCAGCCACAGATGTAGTGTACATGCTGCCAGCTACTACACTGTTTCATAAATGTGAGGTCTTTGTACAAGAAAGTTCTGGTCTATATTTTGTTCCATAACTGTGGGGCTTTGTAAAAGAAAGCATTGTCTTTATTATATGAGGTACTAACAAATAGCTTGCATCTTTTGTTTAAAGTAATGGGCATGGTGGGATATAGTGGCACTATACCATTCAGTGCTTTATAGCAAAATAGTTTTTTTGAACCAGTGCAACATTTCCCTGGTTTCTCTCTATCATTTAATGAATAAGCAGAAATAATACTGCTTATATTTCTTAAATTTTCTGAGATCAAAAAAGGCTATACCTGTGATATTATCTATATGAGCTTGAAATGAATACTGAAATCATTAATTACACCAGGGTTACTTTTTACAAGGTGTCTTTTACTGTTGATGAAACAGAAATGCCATGCATTGTTACTGAGTAATCAGAAAGTTTACTTGTAGCTCCATGTGGCTCTAGTACAATTATTTCTTTCTTTTCCGAATTAAGGAGAAGGAAGGTAATATGCATCCAGTGTCTACAGTCCTTTACTCATTCCCCAAAATGATTAAACTGGTGTCTCTCTTCTGGCTTTGTTGAAATTTAAAACTATGTGTCATCAGCATAAAAGGGGAAGCTAATGCTGTGTTTCCAAATGATATTACCCAGAGGTAGCATATATATATAGAAAGAGAGAAAAAAAACAGTGGGCCTAAAACAGAACCTTGCAGAACACCAAACTTTGGTATGTTACAATTAACATCTGTAAACTGATAAATAACAATCAGCCAAATAAGATTTTAGCTGGGAGACAACCTTTCCCATAACTCCTACAACATTTTCTGATCTAGAATTAGATAGAATCGTAGGCTTAAAAGCTGCAGCTTTACAAGCAACAAGACACAACTGTAATCAGAGGCCAGGAGTAGGTAATTTACCACTTTAACAAGTGCTGCTTCTGTGCTACAGTATGATGAGCCCCAAATCCTGACTGATATGTGTTTCATGAATGTTATGCCTGTGTAGGTATGAGCATAACTTCTTTGCTACAACCTTTTCTATGATCTTGGAGATAAAGGGGAGGTTTGATTTTGCACTATAGTTGGACAGCTGACCTTCAGATGTTGAAGTCAGGTTTTTTTAATTGGTTGCTTGATAACTGTGAGGTTTAGGTACATATCCAGTGTTAAGGGAATGTAAAAAATATGGGTCAGGGGTAGCTCGGTTGTTAAGGCTTTGGGCTATGGTTCGGAAGGTCCCAGGTTCAAACCCCACAACCACCAAGATGTCACTGTTGGGCCCTTGAGCAAGGCCCTTTTCCCCTTAACTGCTCAGATGTATAATGAGATTAAAATGTAAGTCGCTCTGGATAAGGGCATCTGCCAAATGCCTAAATGTAAATTTGACCAGTATGTCCTCTTTAATATGTTTAGACAACAGACTTTTGTCTTTTTAGATTCTCATCTGTTCACCATTTTGAACCAATAATCTTATTCTTTCCCTTTTCTCTCTTTCTCTTTCCTTCAATTAAACATGAGTACAGAAATTTCCGGAAGCACCTTCGAATGGTGGGCAGCAGAAGAATGAAAGCTCAGAGTGAGTCATTGTGTGTGCATGTATATGATTGACTTATTAAGTGCATGATTGACTTCATTTGAGCATTGTTCATTTGTGTCTCATTTATGTTTTGGTATGGACAGGCATGGTATTGCGTTTGCACAAGTCTTATGTGTACATGGATTGCTATGAGAATGTGTCTCAGTGTGCATAAGTAGATATGAGCATTAGTTGTGTGTGTGTGTGTGTGTGTGTGTGTGTGTGTGTGTGTGTGAGGGTGATTCATGGGTGGTCCTGTTCTTCTTGATGACTATTACGATAATGAACTGGAGCTAGCCCTCGGTCTTACACTGTGTGCTGAGGGTTTGTTTGAGCGGGATACGAAGAAAAAACAGGGAAATCGAAACAACAGCGTTAAACTAGGCAATGATGGACTAAAGGTGAGAAATGTGTGTGTGTGTGTGTGTATATGTGAAGCATGTGGTTAGTGGTCCTGGCGTCTCTACGTCATGTGTGACACATATTATACGGGCACAGTGTGACAGAAGTGTGTGACTGAGGGGAGAGAGAGAGAGAGAGTGTGTGTGATCATCTCTCCACCTCCACTAGCCTTTGCAGAGCGCAGGGCGAAGAGCTTCAACCGCTCCTGGAGCGACCCGACCCCAGTCAAGCAAGACTCGCTACCCGACTCAAAAGACAGTGAGTCAACCCATTAACCCACCGTGCACACTGTACTGATTACACACATATACAGACACATTCATCATACATGTGGTCAAGTATATGTAAGAAATGTATATATACAGACACCTTATTTGTTCGCTCCGTAATTCTAGGACTAATTATAAGAAATCCGCATTGAAAAACATACAGGTCTACACTGTGTATGCTGCAGATTAAAGACCTGTATGACTTTTAATGCAAATTTTTACAGTTAGTCATAAATAATTCCCATGCACTAGCTACTGTAGTTCTTTATATTCAAATAATAATGATAGCATTACCAAGAGTCCAGCGTAATTTGGCCTGAGGTGAAAAGAGTGGCATTCTTGTGTGCCTGCTCTCCCCTGTTCTCAATATATGACCAACCCAAAGAGCAGTCACTTAAACGGTCTTGGACTCCTGTTGATTTACTAAGATTCAAACTGACGAGTAGATGTGTGCATGAGGACTAGAAAGCCTTGTAGTACAGCAAAAAAATTGCAAGCTCAACAACCGACCCAGCCAGCAGGTCTCCCCCAAAATAATAAAACTGTGACTCTTTGTGTTTTCTATTGGCTCGCACTTCCATGGTTTGTAAATTTATGGTATGAGCTTGTTCGTGACTGAAGGCCATGTTTAGATTTGGTGACAATATTTATAGGAAAATATATTCAGGGAAAGATATGTAGATTCTTTGAGAATAATTTTTTTTTTATCGACTCAAAAAATTCATATTGCGATACAGATTTTCCCATAAGAAATAATGTAAATGCAGATAAACCGTTCCAGCCATTCAAAGATATTACCAATATTACCAATTTCCAACACTATAATCATATTTTACGAAAAATATGAATTAGAAAAGACATTCGTAATTAAATAAATATACATTATACTGTATATACATATACATTTGTGAAGCTGCTTTGAGAGAATGACCAATGTTAAAAGCGCTATATAAATAAAATTTAATTGAATTAAACCTCACTGAACCTTAATGTCTTGATTTTTTTTTTTCTTGATTTATACAGAAAATCTTCTTGCTATCGTCCTTGATAACTTTCTTTGCACCCATGGTGCCAAAATCTTGCACAAAATGCAAAAAAAAAAAAAAAAGGAAATTTTAAACTCACTTTGTTTGGCTTTCCACTGACGCAATCACGTTTTGAACGGCTCCCAGACAAACCCGCAACTTAACCGGCGTTCAGTTCGGTTCTTTAGTTTGTATGCCGAAAAATGTATGATCTTTTAAGATCAAATCTCTTGCATAATTGGAATTCTTAAGGCGTAAATTTGTAAGGGAAGGGACTGGTATGCATTAAAAAGCAGTTTTTTTTTTCCTACAGCATAAAGACCCCCACGTAAAACACAAGATTTTTAAACGGGACCTATTATGCAAAAGTCACTTTTAGCATTTCAGATGGGTCTCCAGTGTGCGTGTGTGTGCGTCTACAACCAAAAAAAGGCAGTAAATACTTTCCCTGCTTTTATTTCCTCTATTTTTCTGGGGTTTAAACAGGCAAATTAGTCCCCCCTCCCCCAATGTGACGTCATGTAAGACAAGCCTATTGTTCTCTATTGAGGCGTGGCTCAGTAGTAGCTCGTTTTCATGAGCACTGAAATAGTGCTTTTGGAAGAAAAGTGAATCAGAGGAATTTTCAGGTATGAAAAATGCATTATCTAAGTGGTATTCCAGAAACAGACACACTTTACGAGACCTTTTAGAAATAATAAAATAAGGGACCTTTCAGCCCAAGCAACTAGGGGATGGATGCAGATATTCTGTCAAATCTAAGATAATGTAAATGGATTCCACCTTCATTTTTCAGCGGCTTATAAAATACTGCTTGATTCAGTACATCCCAGTTTACGGTAACAACTTAATGTACCCAGGGGACATTAAATAGAAATCATAATGCATGTTTAGGAAGCATTTATGTGTCTACATAATGAAACATTTAGAGCTTTTGGGTAACGTCCCATGCGCATGCACAGATCTACTCATGATCAATCAGTGAAATTTTGAAAGCTTAGACAACTGTTTGATTTGAGACCTTAAGGTTTAGGTTTATAAAAAGCACCCCCCCCGCCACCCCCCCCC
>JAQQZT010000011.1:20417904-20431047 GCA_030068275.1 Clarias platycephalus | reverse complement strand
TTTACACACACACACACACACACACACACACACACACACACACACACACACACACACACACACACAGAGTGCTGTGCTTCTTCTGCTGCTGACTCTGACCTTGTCTGTTTGTCTTCTTCTGAGTGGGGCTCTGTCTCCAATTTTGTGTTCCTCACTCTCTCTCTTTCTGTGAGTATCTGTCTCAGCTGGAATGTCTAGGGCTTCAGACTGTGTGTTCGTATGTGTGTGTGTGGGTGTATGTGGGTGTATGTGGGTGTATGAGGGTGTGTGGGAGTGTGTGTGTGTACTGTATGTGTGGTCTGCAGAATTTGTGTCAGCATGTGACATCCTATATGTGTAGTTTGTAACCGCTTTGTCTCTGTGTGCCGCCTACGCTATATGGGGAATTTGTGTCTATGGGAAGAGGGAGCTGTCTGATTGTCAATTTGGTCTTATTATCCAAGTGTTCATTTCTCTTTATTCTTTCATTCCTATGCTGCCAGGTATTTTTTGTGCTTTTGAAAGAACTTTCCAGATTGTTGATCTCTTCATCTGTTCCCTTTTGCCATCTGTGTGTCATGCAGTCTATGCACTACGCTTAGTCTGCAGCTGCTGTCTGTCTATCTGTCTGTCTGTCTGGGAACTGACCTGAGTCTGGGGTGTTGTTCTTTGCCATGTCGTGTTGTGCTGTAGGTGGAGATCTGCAGGTGCCGTCTGGTGCACAAGACGAAGGAGGCTGCAATGACACGGGCTGGGAGGAGGAGAAAGAGATGGAGAGACTGGCCTGTGAAAGCGATGACTTCATCCCTCCTAAAGTCATGGTGAGCTTTGGCAACTTTTCTAACGAAAAAATAAAAAAATCAATCAGGAGGCTGAGCCGAGCCCATTCGTTATGATTGCTTTAGTTCTGAGTGATTTATGTCTCACTGAGATAGACATGAAATAAGTGATGTACTGTATATACATACATATTTTTTGCCATCTTGTCTCTGTACATCTTGTGTACCATGGTGCAAACAAGAAAGACATTTGTTTTACATATATCTTGACTTAATAACTCCATATTTAATGCTTGCACATACTTTCAGATCTATTGTGTTAGAATACAAAGGATTTTACACCCAGAATTACACACAGAATGTGTTCCTACAGTAAATGTACTGTTGCAAATCATAAAAGAGAGCTGGCAATAGCATAGCATATATTTCAGTTTGACATTGGTTTCAGGTTTCATAATATTATAAATAAGGCTCCTGAAGAGGTCAATACATCTCGTACACTGCCATCTCCAATAAAAATGATTTAAATTGCAGTTGAGTCTGAGATGGTGTTTACAGCCTGGCTAGGACGCTTGCAACAAAGTGAAAATGTGTCGGGCAACCTCCTTGTCTTCTTGACTGGTTTAAGGAAATAAAATACTACAGTAACTAATGATTTAGGAAGTGATCTATTTTTTTTTTTATTTGATGCTTAGGGTCGATCGATGCCCTCCTACAGTAGACATAAACCAGTGCAAAAAAAGAATAGAAAAAAGAATCCCTTTTTTTAATCAGTCTATAATTAGATTATTTTCATTTTCACTGCCTAGGTGAAAATTTATTGGGCTGCATCAAGCAAAAAAAAACAACTACTGTAAGGAGATTTGAAGGCGCTGTAACTTGCAAAAGATTCCTTCAATGCATTATTAAAACATGGTAGGATTTGGCTAATCTGTAAACTTTTTGAAAGAAGTGTGGTTAGAAAAAAAATCATGAATAGAGATGACCTAAATACTTGGTGGAGTTGCATTGTTGAAAATATCAACGGTAAAAACATAGCTATGTTTAATAGCTAAAGTAAGAGCATTTCCATATACACACTGTGATGAGAATTCACAGGATTGGGGATAAACAGCTGTGTGGCCATAAGAGAACCTGAGAATAACCAGAAAAAACGGTTCCAGTTTACTGGGGATTATAAGGATTGGAGTTCGGATTAATGGAAAAATTGCTTTAGGGGGTCAGGTCAAGGCTCAGCAACGGCAATAAAATGAAGTCACCTGATGACCTTAATGTCCTGAATGATCAAGTTATCTATGGAGTTTTTCCCCGCTGATTATGCAGGCATATTCCAGGACTCAAATAGTGAAAGAGTGGTTCCACTACTGAAAGATCATATCTTTTAAGATATCTATTAGACCTGTTGAACTGTAGACCCAGACATACTCTGTGACAAACATGCAAGTAATAAGTAACAGCAAAAAGTTAATGAAGTCAGGTTTGAGAAGACGAAACACACTACTGCACTACCCAAGACACTAATGACTGTCACTGTGTTCTTCTTTTCAGTTGATATCATCGAAAGTTCCCAAAGCAGAGTACGTCCCCAACATTATTCGCAGAGGTGACCCTTCCATTATCCCGATACTTTATGTAAGTCCACGCAGCATAAAGCTCTAGTCTGTCATGAACATGGAATGACAATATAATCGTGCACAAATGTAGCAAGTTATCATCCAGAGGTGTGGACTTGAGTCACATGACAGGGACACAAGTTACTCAAGACCCAATAAGACAATCCAAAACAGTTTTAGTGTTTCTAGTGTTGAATGATCTCTTGCCACTTTATACTTTCAACCTGATTGTACACCTTTTTAAAAAAAAATATTTTGTAAAAAACTATGCATTTTCTTTAATATATAGTTGCTTTGTACAATGTGCCTATTATAGTTATTTATGTATTACCATGGGAAAAACATTTTGTTTGGAAAAGTAAGATCCTACAACAACAATAATTTTTAATTTGGTAGAATTCCATTGTTTAATATTTGTATGAAAATTGCATTTGTTAACAGCTCAAAGTTTAGGACTTGGAACTAGTCTCAGGAACCATCCTTTTTTACTTAAGTCTTGACCTGGGACATGTTCGTCTTCACTGAGGACTTGTCATGGAAATTGTCTGTTTTTCTTTGGCCTTGACTTGGGACTTGTCTGTCTTTTTTTGCGTCTTGACTCGAGAATTGTCTATCTACGCATAGCTCAGTAAACACTAGACGTTTGTCGAATAGTTAAATGTATGCCAGTTTTGGTTGGTCCATCAAATAAACTGTGACGTCAAATTCATGTTCATAGGGCAACAGTTTTATAACATTTTACTGAACACTCTTACTGATCAGACATAACATTAACACCACCACCAGGTGACTTGATTAACACTGATTATCAATTATACATTAAATTGGTGATGGGCAACCAAGGCTCACCCATGTCTATGGGGACCAAAGGCCAGCCCGTCTGGCCTGATCCACAGAAAAGCCAATGCAACACAAACTGTCAATCGCTGGCCACAACAGAAAAGTATCAGAACACACAGTGCACCACAGCCCGCTGTGCATGGGACTTAGGCAAAGAGTTAAAGGCTGTTGACCCAGCCTTCAAAATCCTCAGATCCCAGTCTCATTGAACGTCCATGAGAGGCGCCAGAACGTCCAACAAGCCCAAACCAGGGAGGACCCAACCCACCTCACACAACTCCCAGCATCCGAAGGGTTCCAGGATCATGCAGATTTGGCATTCCCAAATTGCCCGTAGGGCCTACCATGGTTGTACAATTGGGAGTAACATTTGTACAAACGATAAAATGGTCACCATTGGCCTCCACGGTCCCTAGTTGGACTACAGAGGTTCCTACAGTAGATGGATGGATAGTTTGTCTCACATATTAATACATTTACACTACAGCATAACCCCAGATTTGCTTTGGAGCGAAGCCACCCTGGTGGAACAAAGGGAACCTTAACCCTAGGTGGTTTTAATGTCAATGGTTTTAAAGTTATGACTGACCATATTTGTGAGAATATTGCCCCACATGGCGGTATGGTGGCTTAGTGGTTAGCACTGTTGTCTTGTAGCTCCAGGTTCTGAGTGTTTGGTGGGTTTCCTCTGTGTTCTCCAGTTTCCTGGATGTTTCAAAAACATGCAGATTTGGCGTTCCCAAAATGCCCGTAGGTTCTACCATGGTTGTACAAATGGGAGTAAATACAATGGTCACCATTGGCCTCCACTGTCCCTAGTTGGACTACAGAGGTTCCTAGCTGGATAGATTGTCTCACATATCACTACATTTACATTTAGGCATTTTTATCTCATTATACATCTGAGCAGTTGAGGATTAAGGGCCTTGTTCAAGGGCCCAACATTGACAACTTAGTGGTCGTGGGGTTTGCACCTGGGACCTTCCGAAGCGTAGTTTAGTGCCTTAACCACTGAGCTACCCTTGACCGCTAGTTTGAGTCACTAGTCCAGGAACACAACAAAATATAAAATTCTAAGTACAGTTTTTATTGAATGCATACCACTTTCACTCTATTGTAAAATTATAAACTTCTTAAGTCAAACCATGGTAAATTAGGGTCTTATTTTTTGGTGTCTGTTAAGTTTTTTTTTTTATGTCCAAATTTAAATTCTGCAAACTTAGTTAAGATTTTACATTTACAAGTAAAAAAAAATGTTATGTCTAAAAGAAATTTAAAACATCTCAACATTAGATATCCCTTGACCAGCTGAATGAACTACGATTGGAATACATCCATAAAAAGACGTCTTTTTAACAACATCCAAAAAATCTATTTTGAGTATTGAATTATTTCCAAATATGGTTGTTTATTGATGTTTATTGGACCTTTGTCTTGAAACTGTCTTTCAATCTAATTCTGAAAGCAATCTAGTCCTTTGTTAAAAGACGTCTAACTGTGGATGTCTTTCAATCTACCACGTTATACCGTTGGGGTATTCAGTGTTGACGTCTTTTGGACATCTATTAGACATAAAATGTGTTCTTTGCTCTTGACTTGCCATTTGTCTGTCTTTACTTGGGTCTTGATTTTAGATATGTCTGTCTTGACTAAGTACATAGGTATTGATATTTGAGGCTTTTTTTTAAGAAACAAAGACTTATTCTCACCTCTGTTATCCTATATAGCATGACCTTTTCAAACACATTTGAAACTTTTAAATAAAGTAGCACCAGTATTGTAGAAGTCATTCTTTGTTGTTAATTTGATGTTCTGCGTTTATTAATCACTCAACATCAATATCTTTACATCTAGGATCATGAGCATGCTACATTCGATGATATTTTGGGTAGGTAGCCATGTGTGGTTCATGTCTCTGTATGTGTGGGTGTGTGATATGTCAAACTTGTTTGTTCGTTTTTGTCATTTCTTGTGCTGTTTTCTCTTTTTTTTTTTTTGTTGTTGTTTGTTTAAACTGGCATGGCATTATAATCATCAGCCCTGGCTTGCATGTTGCCTGAAATGAAGAATTTGGACTGCAGTATAATAATGATGATGATTCAGAATGATAATGATAAACTGTACCTTGTTCTGAGGACTTGTCTTGGTGTACGGTGGTGCAAAAGCCTTAAATGTCATACTAAATGCTCAAATCTCTAAATCTTGGCCGTACAGTGATGATGATGCCTGTTTTCTGCCTTTGTCCTGTAGAGGAAATTGAGAAAAGACTTACTTCCTATAGGAAAGGATGCAAGATCTGGCGCATGCTCATCTTCTGTCAGGTGAATTTACAACAAATATGGCCACACGGAAAATGCAGTAGTGACACAGTAACTGTTATTTAATAATCAAAGTGTATTATGGTTTGGTATATTTGTGTATGGAAGTCTTTTTATATATGTTTCCCTATGAGGCTGAATTCTCTTATAAATTAAACTCTACCAGGGTGGACCAGGGCATTTGTATCTGCTGAAGAATAAAGTGGCCACTTTTGCCAAGGTGGAGAAAGAGGAGGACATGAGCCAGTGAGTAAAATCAGTGCTTTGATAGCTCTATTATTCAGATCCAGTTCTCAAGGTTTTTTTTTTTTTCTTCTTCCTCACACTTTTTGTATGTCTCCGTG
The DNA here is from genome assembly GCA_030068275.1 of Clarias platycephalus. Taxonomy (NCBI): domain Eukaryota; kingdom Metazoa; phylum Chordata; class Actinopteri; order Siluriformes; family Clariidae; genus Clarias; species Clarias platycephalus. The sequence continues at coordinate 20,425,174 of JAQQZT010000011.1, read as the reverse complement.
TGTAGGTTTTGGAAAAGACTAAGCAGATTTATGAGTAAAATAAACCCTGAGCCTAACCTGATCCATGTCATGGGCTGCTATGTACTGGGAAATCCTAACGGAGAAAAGGTAGGCCTTGAACTCGTGTTAGATTGTTGAATCAGTTCAGATCCCAAGGGAAGGGTCCAAGCGCATTAAAATGACGTTACGAGAAATGGCATATTGATGCAGATGCAACGAATGGTTTTACAATTCCATAAAAACTATAATAAGATGAGACTAAGGAGGAAATTGTCTGGAAGAATGTTGAATAAAATAATCTTGCTCATTTTAGTTAGTTTGCCAATTAATAGCAAAAATTATAGCAAAGTCCATGATCATACTGTAGCTGAGCTCTGGGGTTTCCACATGGCTGATATATTTTTCTGTAGATTATTTATTCAAATGGTTTGATCGTGTCTATGCTTCCTTTTTTTAGTCTAGCTTCTTTTTTTAGTTTAGTACAGTAGTTCTTTTTTTCTTTCAGCCCAGAAACCTAATGTTTTGAGTATACAAAAGGGAAACATTTAAGCATATTTATAATGGGGAAATATGAAAGAGAGAAAATAAGGTTGAGATAGCCGGGTCAATGTAAAAGTCATTGCTAGTTTAATAGTCCTTTTTTCACCTTTTAGCCTAAAAACATAACGTTTTACATAGACATAATGGAAAAATGTAAGCATATTTATGATGGAAAAATATGAAAGAGAAAAAGAATTGTCAAGATCTGAGAGTAATAATACATTTTATTTTTTTTTATAATGCACTTTATATTTGAAACAAATCTCAAAGTGCTACAAAATTAATTCGACCCGAAAGCTCTGGTAAAAAGATAAGTTTTACGGTTTGGTATTAGATAGAGCCATTGCTAGACAACTGCTGTATGTTTTTTTCTTTTTTTCTTTTTTCTTTTTCTTTTTAAAGGAAATTACAAAATATGATTGGTCAAAAGAATTTGGACTTCTCTGTGATTGTTTACAAACCTAAAGCATATCATTGTGTTTTTAGCTCATCTCATTCACACAATCTTATAGTCAGTTTAAACCACATTTATGTTTGATTAAGTGATTTTTTAAAATAATGATGATGATTAAAGAGACACTGCTCGACGAGCCAGTAACCAAAATTGGCCGTTTTTTAGTTTGATCTGCCTTTAAAAGTGATTTTCAGATATTCAGTATTCAGAATTACCTTCAGATTAAACCAGTTATTACCGATTGCAAACAAGCAGAAAAGTCCCTATCAACCAGTGATTGTGAGATTGAATCCTGAGTCTAGCATCAGGTTGGCCATGATCTCACTTTCAAATTAATCAAAGTACTGTAGCACAGGCAGTCATCTGTGTCATGTTGGTGATTTTAAAGAATTATCTCACTGCTAAAACAAAAGGCACATTTCAGACCCATATGTATCATTACAGTCACCCGCTCCATGTGCTGAGTAAAGATCATTTGATTGTACTGTAGAATTTAAAAACTATTATAATATAATACATTTTATTATTTTATAAATGTAATACATTTTTTTTATAAGTGAAAAAGAATTTAATTTATTGTAAAATGGAAATTTATTAGATGATCAAACCCACATATCAGTTCACAGTGACATTTGCTTCCAATAATCACTTACTTCTACTGTAGAATTTACCATAATTGCTCTTTAAAGTGAGGAATAAATGAATAAAAGAATCTAGTCTGGTTCATAAGTCTGTCCATGTCACCATTATTAGACCAAATTCAAAGTAAACCATGCAACTTTACAACTGCCCTTAACAAAGAGAAAAGCACAATAAATAGCTGTTTTAAATAAAAGTACATTTATTATAGTTTCAGGCAGTGATCATCATATAACAACTTAGTTAACTTTTCCTGAATGGGTGGAGGGAAGTCGCGATTCTTGAAAATTTACCTTGAAGTCCTGGAGGAGTCACGAAATATCATGGAAATTTGCCCTCCTTTGTAAAATTGTTATTTTCAGATGGATCATATTTTTAGAAAAAAAATGCAAAAATGCTCAGTAACCCAAAGAAAATCCTGTAACATTGTAGAGTTTTGAAGAAAGGGTTATTTAATAGTCCATGTTTTATAATAAACATATAATAATTTTTTTAATGAAAGAAAAATGACAATTTTGTGAATGGTGTCATATATATATATATATATATATATATATATATATATATACACTGTATATTTCTTTTTTTTAAATGTGAATCAGCTTTGGAAAGATCAGCCAAGAAAACTGCAATCGGTGAATCTGTGATCATTGTGAAAAGTTATAAAGAACGTTTGCAAAAACTGTTTCTGTTAGAAAGCTCTTGTGTGAGGTTAAGAAATCCCACCCTCTGCTTTATGGCTAGATAAAAGAAATTGGATTTGTCTATTTTGGGTTAGAATTAGCTTAAAGTGAACTGAGGAAAGGGGGCACAAGTTCCATCAGGTATCGGACCATATTGGTTTAAAACATCTACTCCGACAGCAATCATTCCAAATTTGTGAACTGTTTGACTTATTGTGGAAAGAAATGAACATTGCTCTGAAACCATTTAAAAAAAAAAAAATCAAACCTCGTACTAGCAACACCGAGCTTCTACGCAGGGCTTGGCAGATCTGAAGCAGAATGAAAATTCATTTAAACAAAGACTCGTCATGTTCATTTACCTTTCTCCTGGTACAGTATGTTACTGTACACCCATACAGTACATGAGAACTTCAATAATTAGTGCACATCACTTCTATCTCTGTCAGACTGCCTTCCCAAAGTTGCAGCAATGCAGAAAATAAACACAGTATTCCTTTTTTTTTTTTTCCCCCTCGAAAAAAAAAAAATCTGTCTTAAATCATACAGAACACTCAGAGTGGTAAACAGTGCCTGTTCTGGACTTTGCTGATTTCTCAGTTTTCACATGAACACAATGGCAGTTCATCACACTTGTCTACCTTCTTGCTATAATCCATTATCTCACCTCAAGTCATGACTCATAGCCCCTGGGGTCTGGTGTAGCAATAAATGGCCATGTTCGTCTCTTCTCTATGTCACGCTCCTTCTCTTTCTCTCACTCCATCTGTCTGTCACTTTGTCTCATTTTGTCTCTGCCACCTGCCTGTCTGTGCCTGTCTGACACTCCGTCCCTTGCTGGTTGCGTAATCCAGAAGCTGAAGTGTCATAGTGCGTTTTCACAAAAGCACACCCAGATTAAGCGGTGTCCACTCGTATAAAAATAAAAATAAAAACCGTGTATTTCAAAAGACTTCCAGTGATTTTTTTTTTTTTTTTAGCAGGTCGTTTGTTAGCTGGTGAGGTTTTAAACCCTGGGGCATTTTAGCACTTGTGCTGTAAGGGCCAATAGCCAGGGTGCCAATTAACATTTCTGTATGTCACTGCACAAGAGGCCTGGCTTTTCTGTGAACTGAGTGTGACTTACTGTATGAATGTGCGAATGTGATCTGTTATTTGAAAGGAAGTGTCGACCTTCGTCGTTAGAACTACAAGTGAGGTTAATTTCTGTCTTTCTTCTTTATTACTGTAAGAAGTTAGTGCTTGTGTGGGGGGACATTGCTAATGGAAATATGAACGGGAAAATGAAAGATTCTCAAAGATAAGAAAGAAAGAAAATATATTTTCAAGTTTGCTTCTAAACATACATGGGTTTCTTTTTCTCACTCTTTCAAGAGCAAGATTCAATTTCATTTTAATGAGAAATCCAACAGAGAAGTAGTGGTTTATTGAAGATTGTGTTGTCTACATCAGCCAAGACAGAAACTGAGGCAAACTGAGACAACCCGAGCCTCCGAGAAGACTTTGAATTAGTAAAAGTTTCCTTTTTTAGGTTTTACTGAGAAAAAAAAAAAAAAAAACACAGGTCTTTCTAAAACAGTAGGGTTTTCCTCCAATTCTTAAAGTAATGCAATAGAATGCCTGCTTTAAAATGTGCACATGTCATTTAAGTGACGGTGACAGGTTATGCAGAAAGATTGCGCTAAATGCTTTCGGAAATCCTTAGCTGGATAGACATTCCCGGATTCGGTCGAGGCTCTAAGCCCCTCATATCCATGCTTGAGTTAAAAGCGCGTGGTAATTGGTGCATTTGAAGCTTCCTTTAACTTGCCCTTCCAGACAGCCATTTTATACAAGTGAACAAGATGCTTGTGGCTGAAAAGAACAGGTTGTTATTCGGGCAAAATTAGGCATTTTGTATACAGCTTCGAGAGGACAGAGAGAGAGAGGGAGAGAGAGAGAGAGAGGTGGGAAGGACTGTTTGAGAGGGAGGCAGGATTAATTGGTGTCTCTGCTTATCTTTTGCCAACAGCTGTTTCAGAAGCTGAAGAACCTGATGAGGCCTTATTCAGTCACCTTTGAGTCACCACTGGAGCTATCTGCACAGGGTGAGGAGCACACACACAACACACACACGCGCAAAATACTTTTTTCACTTGAGATTTAAATACTTGTAAATTGCAAATTGCATATTCTATTATAGAGTACAGTATATTTATCATCTAGTAGGATCGAGTGATATACAGTATGAAACTACTGTTGTTATCAGGATAAACAGTGCTGATTGGTTATGATTATTTATTCCCTAATCAATCATAATTAAAGACCACGTGTACAGTAGCACTGCGTGATGATGTATTTATAACAAAGTTTTACGGTTGTGGTGATTCCCATGGGTAGGATGAGGAGCATTCAAGTCAGACCGGGGAATTTGATTGTGCAGAATAACAGAACACAGCTGAGTAAAAACTACCTTTATTTCACTATACTATACTAATCCACTGCTACAGTTACAGTATGTACTCATCTCAGCATTTCACTAGTGCTTGGATTCCTCAGTACGCAGAACTTTTCTCAGTACGCAGGAGGCGCAATTGAATCGCTGGCCTCCCAGGAACTCTGTTAATGGCCCAAGCATGTGGAAATGGCTTAGAGCGAGGTCAGGACTGTACGGAGATGTGGCAGTATCTCCCAGCTGAGTTCCTGTAATGTTCATGAGTAATTGTGTGCACAAGTTATCTGTTAAATTTTAAGAATCAGGCGTTCCTCTCACATTCCTCTCTGCTGATTGTTCACAAGAACGACTGCAGTGGGCCTGGAGCTACCTCTGTCGGGATTGTCATTCTCATACGGTCTTCTTTAAAATGTTCATTCAAATATTTTACTGCGCTTTTACACCTTCATTCATCAGAAATTTTAGCACAAATCCCCGTTTGACTTGAATGCCCTTCGTGGTTTATACTGTATATTATATAATGCGTTATGGAATTAGAGCCAACTAAATTACTTAAAAAAAACTGATGCAGTTGAAGTTGAGAACCTCATTCTCAGACTATGACAGTGCTTGCATTTCTACATCTGAGTTTTTTCCGTGTTTTCCAGTGTTAAAATCATTTTCTCATTCTCGTACAAATATGCTTTATTTGAAGAATAGCATAAGGCTGAAATCCTGGTGCGTAGTGCTTAAGTCATTTGTTTTCCTCATCTGTTTTCCTCATCTTGTTTTTCTGCAGACCTAGTAAGAGTGTGGTCATATTTATTCATCCAAGCATTCCACCATACTGTATGTATCAGTCCCCTGTCTTGTTTCTCTCTGTCGCAGGAAAGGAAATGATCGAATCGTACTTTGACTTCCGCCTCTATCGGTTGTGGAAGACGCGGCAGCACTCGAAGCTCTTGGACTTTGAGGATCTATTGTGAACCAGAGACCCTGAGATTGTGGATGCCAGCAGACAGAACTTTTCTCTCCCCGAACCCACCCCTCTGTGAAACACCACATTCCACCAGCTGTCATTAAAGAGGACAGGAAAAGGACATCATGCCGCTGGTACCCGAGAGTCCGTTATTATGTATTTCGACTCTTTACTCGTGACCCTGATCCGTTAGTGTGGCAGAAGGGTTCAGGGCTGAAGACGGAGATGAGAGGAGACATGTGCCAGGGATAGCATTTCACGTCAGAGTAAGCAAAATGAAATCTCTCCTTAGTGGCGGTGTTGAAGAATGGGGGCTGACTGTTCAGTGTTTTCTATGTCACATATCTACTTCACCACGGCTATTGAAGAGTATCGTGCTTGAGGAAAAAAAGAAGAAGAAAAAAAAAAAAAAGAGTCTTATGTCTAATGTCAGGCTGTTTTTCGAACTTTTTATTTTTTCGAAAATACAATTGAGACATGAGAAGAAATCATAGTAATATACAGTATGGATGTGCATCCATCTTGTTAATATATTATGTAGCCATAGTCATGCAAATAACCCAAATGTCAGTGGTCTATAATTTATATAATGATGTTTATTGTTGTGGTCTTTTTAATGATGTCCTTTAAATAACTCAGGTTTTAGCCATTAATGAGTATGTCCATTAAACCTCTGTCCAGATGTGATTGGGAGTCCTTGTTAAGTATCTTGTGTGAAGACTGTATACTCTGCTGACTTTCCTCTGATGAACAATAATCACTAGAGAAGATGCCGGAGAATTCTTCTAGCCAACCTTTAAATAAGTTTCCCATATAATAGTCGGTTTCAGAAATCTCTGTTACAGCGTAGACTAGTTAATTCCATCAGGAATCGATAGTCGAGCTCTTAGCTTAGGCGTTTTGTTAGCAGGAACCATTAGCAGAATTCCGTTTCCACAGGTCAGCGTACTGCAGTGTGGGAAATAGGAGTGCACTAGTGAAGTGTCAGCGATTATACAGCGTTGCTGCAGTGCTTCATTGGGGCACAAATGCTGAATGCACTAAAATCTATTTTTATGGAAAATTTTCAAGCCTGTCGTATATCATGCGATGTCTCATGTCAGCCATCGGAACATATGTCTGCGAGTCAGCAAAGTTTTTCACTTTGGAGGAAGAGGAGAGACAGTTTGTTATTCTATTACGTTCTAGATGTTGACGTCTGACATTTTCGCTCCCTCCAGAACATATACACAAAGGAAGTCAGGGACTTTACCCGGAGGAGTGTGTGATTTTTAGAGCCCTGCATACTGCCTGTAAACAAACACTTTTCCAAGCCTTACTCTTTGACCCTCCACCATGTCTGTGAGATCTGTTATGAAGAAGCTGATTTCTGAGCCATAGCATTGACTTTACACCTTGTAAAGCTGGTTTTACACAGTGTGATTTCTGTGGTCTTTTTATTCTCGATTTCTCAATGGGATGAGATGATACCAATAAAACCTTGGCTGGGCCTCCGAGTGGCGCAGTGGTAAAGCGCTCGCCCTATCATCCGGAGATCGCTGGTTCGGTTCCCGGGTGATGCT
>JAQQZT010000011.1:20382632-20400992 GCA_030068275.1 Clarias platycephalus | reverse complement strand
AGAAAAAATGTGTATAGGTAATAATGAGATGAATGAATGATGAATGAAATGTCTCTGATGAGCAAGCCAAGGGTGACCATGCTGCCTATCCTACATTTCAGCAAAACATCTACGTGCGATTCCCACCTCGGGGCATGTTCTCCCTATGTTTGGCGAGTTTCCTCCGTGTGCTCCGGTTTCCTCCATGCAGATGGGTGGATTTCCCAAGCGCACCTCCCTTCTCCGCTCGCAACCCTGTATAAAGAATAAAGCGGTGCATAAAATGAGTATTGGCGGAAATGCACCTTAAATGCCGGTTGCCACCCGCCATTAAAAAAGACGAGAAGAAGAAGAAGAATAAAATGAGAAACAAGTAGGAACCTGGCAACCCGCGAGGTAAAGGCAAGTTAAGAAAATCGCTAGGGTTCTTCCATTAGTTTAGTGTGGATGCTATTGCTAACGCTAGCATGAAGCTAAGATAGTTAGCTACCTAAAGGACAGGAGTGTCTTTTTATTAATATATATAAATAATTATGCATAATTTATTTTTTTAAACAAACCGGTTATTTAATCAGTAGAATTCTTTTTTTCACTTAATGTCAATGTTTTATTTCCCAGGCAACTTTTAAACGCAGTGTTGCAGGCTAAAGCAGCTAGCCTGTTTGCCAAACATTGGATGTAACAGACTTGGGCATTACAGGCACTGAGTTTGTTCGGTTAGCTTGTTAGCTACTGGCTGTGTGTATTGCAGAGAAAACAGTTGATTTAATGGTATATTTAGAGATGTTCAGTGAAAATGCGGGACGTTTGGATGCGTATAAACATACTGAGCGGATGCGGGAGTGAAGCGGAGGAGCTCCACGGCCGGGCAGAGCGCAGACACCGGGCTCTGAGGTAACAAACACTGCTGCTGTAGTCGTGCAGCGCGATTCAGGCGAAACAATGGCATAGACGTAAACAACGTTGACGTTTTGGTAACGTTAGCTGTGTATTGCTAGCATCTGCTCACTAACCTTATGTACTATTACTATAGGCAGACACAAAGGATTTCTGCTTAAGATTAACCTTCAAAGGCTCAGTAGTATGGTTTATCTCCTGCCAGGGTATTTAATTTGGGAACATGAATACATTTCCCAGCCTTTAGTAAAGTTTAGTTTGTTAAGCTCAGTAAGTTAATATAACTGTAGATATTGTCAAGTGCATTTGTTAAACCATCAAGAAACTGGCTCTCATGAAGACCATCCTAGGAAAGTAAGACCAAAACTCATCTCTGCTGCAGAGGAGAAGTTCATTACCAGCCTCAAAAATCACTAATTTACAGACGGCACCTCAGATTGGAGCGGTTATAAAGGCTTTACAGAGCATAAGTAGCAGAAACAACTTAATATCAACTGTGCAAAGGAGATTAGTGCCTGTTTTGGATGGCTTCAGCATTATTTTACAATATAGAACTAAATAAAAATCAGGAAACACATGGGAATTAGAAGTTGTGTCCAAACATTCGATTGGTAGTGTTTATATTGTAATCCAACAATAACATATTTGTTCATAGGCTCTTAATTGTATGTGTATTATATACATACAGTGGTACCTCCACATAGGAATAGTCCGCCTAACGAAGTTTTGCTTAAGAACTGCAATTTTGCAAGAACTCTGCCTCAGCATTTGAAGTTGCATCAGTGAAAAGCCAAGTGAAGCGAGCTTACATATTTGTTTTTTTTTGTGGTGGCTTTAGTTTTTTTTTTTTTGCATTTTCTGCAAGATTTAGTGAAGACAGGCAGCACTAGAAGAATGTTACCTCAGTAGCAAAAAATAAAAGGGAGCCACTTTCAGTTTCGTTTTTAAAGCAGCAGCAAGAGGTATAATAAACTGTGGTGAAGTGGAGTTACATGTCTATTTAGTTCATATTTTGTTTCATTTACATGTCGTTTTTAAATGCTTTGATTATTTTTATATAAGGGTATCTCTCTGTGTGTGCGTGTGTGTGTGTGTGTGTGTGTGTGTGTGTGTAGATTACCTGTAATAGATTTAAGCCTTTTGAGATTAAATAATTGCAAAAAGGTCCATATTGCGATTTAAATTTTTGTTATTACTTGTGCAGCACTTCTTCTATGCAAATGAAACACTTCCAAATACACTAAAACATCTTAGTTTTCCCATTGTATTTACCATCAATTTGTAATATAATAGTCTGTTCATAAATACGTGTTGTTACAAAGTCAGGTGTTTGTAATCCAGGGATTTAACTGTACGTATATTACACAGGTAACGTTTGGGTCTTTTTTTTTTTTAGTCAGCTGCCCAAAGTCAACGTGATCCATGAACAGTAAATTACAGTATTACTAACAGTGAACAGGGGTTAATGTTTCCTTATGTTTCTGATGATGCTCTTTATTTTTAATTGAAAATTAAATGTTCTGTGGGGGATTTAAATATTAGGACTAGCAGCAGTAAGATCAGTATTAAGGTAATGGTAGATTCATGCTCAATTTATGTTATAACAGTGTAATTACCTTTAAGAAAATTACAGCCCTAGCTGTGGTTTACACCAGTTCTAGCTGGTGAAAAGTTTTCTGACTGGTAAAGGCTATTACAATTGAAACATTTTCTGAATTGCAGTAATTGATGATACATCATAAAAAAAATACTTTAAAGGAAATATCCACCCTGAAAAATGTCCATATTATTTATTATAATTCACATGGGAGTTTCAATGACATCCAAAATTTATTTTATAATTTTTAATTTTGAGTTTGCCTTTTTTAAGTTAAACAATATCTAGGGAAATTTAGCATAATGATTGTTGTTTACTAATTTAGTTCAATGTGTATTTCTTAAATAAACTACCCTGTACAAGCTGGAACCAACCATTTTTTATACAATTCTCCTTTAGGAACAATTATGGCTTCTTTTGCTGCCAGACAATGTCTTGAATTGATGCTTACTGTCCGGGCCTCCATCATCCCCAGGATCTGAACAGAACATGAAGGTGCACATCGATGTGGGTGATAAAAATGAGACAGCTTGTCCATCGCACACATTGAATTACACCATCCAGGGGCAAAAAGACATAACTGGGCTTGGGGAGAGGAAGAAACACCTGGTTTTTGAGGACCATCTTTGTAGAAGCACACTGTTTGACCAGTCAGGGTCAGAATATGCTGGAAATGAATGTTTACAGATTTCAAGAAAACTGTGCAACAGTCCAATGGCGGAATCACAGAGTGTAATTTCACACTGTGATTTGGACATGCTGGAAATCTCAGAGGACAGCTGCTCTATACCCGAAAACGGCGATAACGACCGTAACGACAATTTCACAGCCGAAGTACAGCAAGCTTATCGAATATTCCAGAGTTTTCTTCTGGAGAAGCACAAAGCTGTGACTGCCCAGTTTTGGTTCCCTGTTGGAGATCAAACTGCAAACGAAATGTCTTTGAAAACGATAGATGACAAGTTTGTCAAACAGGAATATGAAAGCATCACAGAGTTTGTTGCTGATTTTCGCCAGATGTTGGAAAACTGCTATAGATTTCACGGTGTTGATCACTGGATCTCTAAACAGGCACAAAAACTGGAGATCATCCTGGAGCAAAAGTTGACTCTGCTCTCAAGGTAAGCATGCCAAATAAATAAATTGGATAAACCCATGACTCATCAACTCACCGCTGTGAGTCTTCTGATATCATGTGAAAAGTATCGGCATACAGACAGATACAGGCAGAACAGCTGGGCTGCACCTAGACACGTGTTTATGTGAAATCTTTATCTTGTGGTAATTTGTCCAAGCAGTGGTTAGGTTAGTTGGTGGTTAGTTTTTTTTTTTTTTACAAATGCTTGAATGCTTATGTGAATGTGTGAATATTACCACTAGGTCAGCTAAATTTAATTCAATCACTTTAAAGCTTAACTTTCATATTAGGTCCGATATTTTAACAAATGCACCTATAAATGGCAAAATGTCAGGTACGTTTCTTTCTTTATTTGTTAATTTTTTTTATTTACTTTTAATAGGACACTGAGAGAAAAAACAGCCTTGGTCGTGACTTCTAAGGGTCGTTTTGGCACTGAAGATGAAAAAGCACCGGTTGGCACTTCAACCAGACGTCGATCTGTGCCACGAAACTTGGCAGCCATTTCTGTGGGTGGATCAGAATCCATCATGGTGCAAGCACTTCGGTTAGAGGAACAACAGCGGGTCAAGGAGGAAAAAAGGTAAATTGTTTGCTGTTCATCGTTAAAGGGCTCACAATTGTCAGATCACACACCGGTAGATGATTCGTCTCTGACACATTCCATGTAGACCAAAAATCTTACAGCAACAATGCAAATGTACATTGACCCAAATAACGTAAAAAAAGGAAATAAAAAATATTGGTATGATTTAATTTTAAAATTGGTGTAAAATTTGTAGCCCCACATGGTACATTTACATCTCTAACTTACATCTCTAAGTCTGTTTTTAATTGTCCAAATATTGAGTGTTTTTTTTTATGGCTATGACTGGGTTTCAAGTGATTTTACATACTTATGTGTTTCATATCTACTATATATAATCTGATGGTTATTGAGTAAATCAGTACCCATCTATCCCTTGTGTGTTGCAAACTTCTTTCTCTGGGTTGGCTGTTGACAATGGAAGTTCATTAGGGCTGTCGGTGTTAACGCTGGCCCATAATTCCTCAAACTTCCTCAATGTGACAAAAGAGCATCTGATTCAACAAATTCTAAAGCTGGAAGTAGTAGTTGCGCACACAGAACAGTTCTGCAACAGTTAGAATCTGTCCTTATTAGATTGAACCAGGCCTGCGATTCTAAACTGTGCCTAGAACGGTGCGTCTCTGACTTCTGATTCTAGAATTTGTTTTGAAATTTGTCTAAAATTAGAATTTTAGAATTTGAGGAAGTACAGCACCACTAGACCCACATGTACTACAACAGCACACTTTTGTGCATTCATTTGCATTAACTGAATTGAAATGGAAGGAATCATTTTGTGTAGAGGTGAGCAGTTCAAACATCCATATTTGCTGTACTATATTTACTCAATTATAATAGATTAATATCTTGTATTATTAACACTTTTTAAGTTTATTAATAATTTACATATATTATATAAAAAAAATAATAATAATAATAAGTTGAATCATTGCACATTCCTGTTTTCCTATTTTCGTAAAGGGTGGTCAGAAATCTGGAGCTGAAAGCATTTGCTCCTTGTGTCAAAGCAGAAAAGATCAGCTTTAAAAACTTCTTTCTTTTGTGTTAGCTTTATTTTTGTCAGTACAATGATTAATGTGAAATTGTTAACGTATAATGGTGGTGCCTTCTTAAAAAAGTAAACTTCTCTCTTCAAAAATTTTATTGAGAACATTTTTTTTTTTTTTTTTGCCATGCTGCTTTTGATTATTAATATTTTTTTTAAATCATGCTCTTTGACACTTAGGCAGCGAGACCTTGAGAAGAAAGAGGCTGGGGAGGCTTCTGCCAAAGAAGTGGAGGAATGGGAGCGCTCATTGCTCTTGTTAGCTGAACCATGGCCCATCGGCACCATGTGGGAACTCCCTGCTATCGGTCACTTCTTGTGCCTGGCGCAAAAGGCCCTCAACCTTCCAGAGATTGTATTCTTCGAATTGGAACGCTGCCTGCTAATGCCTCGCTGTAGCTCTTTCTTGGCAAAGATCATGACTTCCCTGCTTTGCCCTCCTCATCGAAGAATGACACTCCACAGGCGTCCAGCACTGCCTTATCGTCGCTGGGAGGTGGAGTTGAGACAGAAAGTCTTAGGCTGGTACCAGTCTATAGGTCGAGCCAAGGACCAAGAGGCTTGTGCCGAACATCTAGGACTTTGCCACCGTTTTTTCTGGACCCTGGGAGAGACCAGTTCATTAGAAGAGAAACCATTCCATTTTTTGCCGTTTAACCAACGTGTTTGGTTGCTTAAGGGCCTTTGTGACAATGTCTATGAGACTCAGAAGGACGTGCAGGATGCCGTGCTTGGACAGCCTATTCACGAGTGTCGGGAGTCCATCTTGGGATACGACAGTCAAGAGAACACATACATACACTTCCCGCATTTCTGTGGTGCTGATCTGCGTATATATCGCCAAAGTCCTTGTCTACCACTGGAATTTCCTTTGCCATCATTTTCTGTGAAGAAACTACAGCCTGAAATAGTGGACAGGACAGAGGCGAACCTGAGCTCTTGTCCCGGGGGAAAAGCGGGAAACTGGGAATCATGTGTCCGAGATGATGGCTCAGAAGAACGTGAGTTAGATTGGAAAGGACCTGATAAACTTGAGTTCCTTTGTAAAGAGGAGTTACCAAGTCCTCAAATCATGGAGGACCAACCCATGGAGGTAAAGCAATGCCTTGAATTAAAAGAAGACAAGAAATCTGTAGACTATGAACCTTACCTTAGGGTTGGCATGAATTGCTACATGGGCAAATTTCCTGCCAATTCTTTAAGTACACATGCTTTAGAAGCTTCTCTGCCATCGGAAATTGGTGCCACAGTAAAGAGTGAATCCTCTTGCCAAAGTAGTCATTCTTGCTCTAAATGTTTCATGGATTCCGGTGCAAATCCAGAGCCTCATGCATGCCTTTGTTTCTTACCGGAATCAGACAGGACGGCTTCTGTGGTTTTTCGACAAACCAGTCTGTCAAATGATGAAACAGGGAAAATACAGTCCAGAAAAAAAAGTAGAAAGAAAAAGAAGGAAAAATTGCTTGGAGTCAAGGCTGGGACAGGCAAGCTCGGTCTGAAAAAGCTCCGACAGGCCAGAGTGGCCAAAGGCCCCATGTGCAAAAGTGCTGCTGACTTGAAGAGGAAGGATAAGAGAAGGAAACAGAAGTTAGGTGAGGGAGATGGAACAGTGATGTTAGACTATTCCATTTTTTCACAAATGTTTCAAACTTGCGTTTAGTATTAAATTTTATTAGCTGACTACTTCCTGTTAGAAAAGGTCCCCGATTAATGCATAATGGAAATCAGTCCAACAGCCAAAAGTGTTGCTTTTGAATTGTTTTAATTATTTGTGCTGTGTTATAAGACGTTTAAGTTATAGTCAGTGAGTAGGTTTTACATTACATTATGTTTAATACACCTGCATTCTAAGACAGAAAATCGTTGTCTTGATTATCACAATACAAAGTACCGGCAAGACAAATTTGCTTCTCGTGTTATGTATCATGATGTTTCAGTATTCATTACGAGCAATACTCTTTTACGCACTAGGTGGCAGCACCGAGCAGGACATTCAAAAGTGACAATGCTTACTAAAAATTTTTAAAAGTTAAAGGAACCATTATGGTATATGTCTCGCACATGAGCAGCCTTGTTTCACATGGCTCCTGTAGTACACTATTGCCAACTTTCTGACACTATTGAGAATTTACAGTAAGTCCATAGCGTAGAAATCTGGTGGTAGTTACTGTAAACTTTCGTACATACACGTTTACTTTGTATACACGTGGTTTCTACTTGAGCTGACGAATCACACTTGTCAGAATCTGTAGATTAATTACAGTGGGATGAGGAAATGCATAAAATTAAATCACGGTCATTGTTCGCTCATCTGTACAATTCTTTCATGTGATGCACTTTGTGACAGTAAGCATTGTGCTTTTTGATGTCACAGATTTTTTCTTATTTAATAAAGGCGTATAAATAATATTGCCATAAAACACATTTATCACACCGAAAAAAGGAAATTGCATAAATACACTGTGCTGAGACTGAGCATTTCTAACATCCTTTCAGTGTAACAAGCAGGGCTGTCAGGTATGCGTGATGAAATTGGTGCTCTGATGTTTAATTCTCTATAAACAGGAAGAAAGTTTGTTCCCAAGAAAACACAAGAAAAAAGTAAAGATCAATCTTTGCAGCTGCCGGCAGAGCCATCATTTAAGGTAAAACATGCCTAATCCTGCATTTGCTAAATTTGTAGGTCTAGATTCCTGGTGTGTCTTGTTTACAATATAAATTTAGCTGCACTGTGAGCTCACAATTTGATCTGTCATTTGACTGTCCTTCCTGAATATCAAAACTAGATGTATTTTAACTCTACAAATGTTATTAAATCATTGAACTGCAACTGTTATTAATGCTGTTATTTCTGCCCCCTTATAGCTGGTCTGCACAAGTTTGGATGAACTGCGGGATCTCATCAGTAAAACAGAGGATGAGCTAGACGAGTTGGAAAGCACCAAAAAGAGATGTGTTAGTAAGAGGGGGAATTTTCGCAAACAAGCACACACAGATTAACTGACCTTTGATATTTATTCACACGTATTTATTCGTGATGCCAATAGAATTGGCCTCTATAGAAAGAAAATACCCTGTTAGCCTCCGTTAACAAGTTTTCCTTTTCAACATTTCAGGAACGGTGGTACATTAAGAGAGAAGCAGTGAAGGAGCTTCACATTACTCTTATAAGACTGCTGAATGAGCTGTTGCCATGGGAACCCAAGTTACTCAAGGCCTTTCACAGGAACAGGTAATCAAATGCATTATATTGATTTGTAGCTTGGCAACATTTGCTGTTAAGATTTTATGATTTATTTAGCCAGCCATTAGCATGAAACCAAGCTCGGTCATTTCTCTCGTCAGGGCTCGATTGAAAAAGGAAAGCGATGACTTTAAAAAGCATCCTGAATATGAAAACTTTGTCCGAGAGGAGTGGGTAGCTTTCGATGCAGATGGAGACGCATACAAAGAAGGCTCTTCTTCCACAGAGATTAGCAGAGAATTGAAGGACGAGGACAAAACTGAAAGGCTTTTGAAAGGAGGCCCTGAAACAACAGGTAATGAATTTTAAACCTTTTTCCTTTTTTTCAAGAGTTTTTCTTTTGTCACAATAAGGCAGAGATCATTCTCCTTTAAATTGCTTTTCAAAGGTTTTTAGTGTATACACATAAGTGTATCTTAACTATCCGGTGTTGTTTTTTGGATTAATTTTTCAAGTAATTTATCAAAATGGTACTGTGATGTGTATTTAAATAAGTAAATGGTTTATTATTGTTCTCATTTTTCCAGATTGTGAAAATCACATTGGAAACCACTCATTCACACACGTAGTCAGCAGACCAGAAGTTAACTCGTCTTTGATTGATGTTGGACCTTTGACTCGAAGTTCAAAGCATCGTCTGAGTGTTGGCCTGGATGAGGACTTCAGTCTTAGCAAAAAAGCAAAGATTTTCACTGATGATTCTGTGACTCCTGAATCAGAAAATAATGTTACGTCCGGGAACCAAACAACAGCAGGAGGAAACGCATCAAAGACTGAAACAATGTCAGTGGTATCCACACCTCCCATGTGTGGTTTTCCAAGGCGCTGTAATCCAATTCAGGCATTGCTGGCCAAGAGTGTTGGAAATAAAGTGACCCTAATAAGTCATCCACAGGGCGCTGTGGCGGATCGAACTTCACAATGTCTGAACAAGGCCATTACTGCAGCTTTATCCACAACCAACCCCACAGCAGTTTGTCGCCCTAAACCACAACCAACACCTGTCTCCATTCAAACTCAAACTTCCACAGCACCGTCTGTACAGAAGCCCATGCAGGTTGTATATAAGGGTCCAGAAGGCTTGAGTTTGGTTAAGAATAACAACACACCAGTTAAGTTTTCAGTGCAGCCAGTCATACATCAGAAAGCAGGTGAGAATGCAATGCAGCAGGTTATTATTCTGCCTACAAATTTACTCATTCAAAAGACTGAGGAAAAGAAAGCTCAGCAGCCATCAAGTATTGCTGCTGTTGCCTCACCCAAGCCAGCTACCCACTTATCCATTACTTCAGGGTTCACTGTCGCAGAAAACAAGATACCGGTTCAGCAAGTGTCTCCGTTAAAAACTGTTCCCACTGTAATGAACTCATCTGCTGTGTCACCTAGCTTGCAAAAACCAGTGTCTTGTGGAGTTTCACCTGCCCGTAAAAAACCTGCTGAACCAAGTTCAACCCTGAAAGGATCTACTACGTCTACTTCAGCCACTACTGAGTCCAACAAATGTGATCTTAATCAAGAGTTAAAGACAGTGTGCATCAGAGACTCGCAGTCCATTCTCGTCACAACCAGAGGGGGAAACACAGGAGTGGTGAAGGTACAGACTTCAGACAACAGTGGTGCCAGCGTTTTACCTTCCAGCCCGATTTTCACTTTCTCCCCCAATTTTCCAGCTTTTCTGGTGTCCAAGGCGTCTACTGTCTCAACATCCACTGCTCAAACTACTACTACCAAGCTATTGCCTGTTTCCTCTCTAAATGATGACAGCGTTTCATTTTACTCAGCAGCAAAATCACCGTTAAAAAGTGCCAATCTGGTTAGCTCGTCACCTCTGATGGAAAGATTAAGTAGTACAGTACCCTTTAACAAGGACCTGTCTTTGCCTGTAGGGTCTGTTTCGGACAATGCTTCAAAAAGTGCCCAGATATTAATTGGTATTAACTCACTAGTTCCTGCCAACTCCCAAACCAGCGCTAGTGCCCCTTCATCCGGGTGGGCTGTACAGACCACTGCATCTAAAAATATAATTCGACTTCCTCCAAACAGATCTCAAGATACTACCACTGATCCAGAGCAGTCTGCCTTACAGAAATTATTTGTGGTCACATCCACTACAAATGTCTCAGCATCGATATCAAGTATCACCACTACTTCTTCTGCTTCTCTAGGATCAAACGTTAAGTTTATGAGTCAATCTGGCTCCGCCTGCTCTACGGTTACTGTTGCTAAAGGGTTAATAAAGTCGGAGTCTAGTCCTGCTGTCACAACTACATCATCAGCATCTGAAGTCATGAAAGTTACACATAACCTAAGACGAGCCACCGGCAGCACATCTGCTGGTACTCTGACTGAAGTCCAGGGCATCAACATTACTGGATTAACAGCTAGAATACTGGATAAAACTACAGTGACAAACAAAAAAACAGACATCGGCACAAAAGTTGTACCTATGATGTTGCCCAGTGTACTTGCACCTTCAAGTGGGCAAATGTTTGTCCAGAACAGCAACTCTGGGCCAAGTAGCTGTGCGTCTCTGAATATTAATGGTCCGGTCAAGGTCACTGGATCTGTTGATGGTAAAAGTGTTAAGTTTTCCACTTATGACACTGGACATATGGCCTCCTCTGAACTCCTGTCAGCAGCACAACAAAAGACTGTGTCTAATGTTATGTCAGCTGCTATCTCAGTATCAGACATCCTAAATAATAGATCAGAGCTAGTAGTTAGCAGCTCAGCTCCAAATATAGGCTGTTCTGTAGTAGGGAGCCCGTTTAACAAAGGCACTGCTTTGCCAAGGGGAGTGATTCAGGACCAACCTTTGAATAGTACATCTTTTAGTAATCCTTTCACCACTATCAGACTCCCTGTCATTAGCCCGATGACAAGGGTCCCTCAACCTTTAGCACTGAGCACGACAACAGCAAAACCTGTGCCAGGCAACCCTTCTACTGGAACTCGGTCCGTCATGGCTTCTACGGCGAGACCTCCTGTAAATGCCATCCTTGGCACCACAACAATTCAGGAAAAAGTCGTCATCAATACTACTGGTCCAATTGCTCCTGGAACTCAACTCTTAATCAACAACGCAAGGTTTGTAGTGCCTGCTCAAGGACTTGCACCGGGCAGTCATGTTCTTCTCATCTCAAGTCCTACTGTGCATCCTACAGGCCAACTGGGGACAAATCCTGTATATCCTGCCCCAAGGGTGGCAGGTACTTTGACTCCTTCTGCTTCGGTTGTTCAAGGTCTAAGCATGGTAACACCCGGTATAGGTTCACAGGGTTCATCGGTTAGGCAACCAGCACCCATCTCAGCAAAGCCTGAACAATCTGTTTCTCTTAATAATCTTTTAACTGTAGTCAGGTCTCCACCAATCACTGTTAATTCTTCTCCTCCTGCACAACTGTCTCAAGTAGGTACTACCCAATCATCTGGGCAACAAGGCTTGACCCACATTGTAAGACTTCCATCGTTTTTACTTCCTGGAGTGAAAGAACACTCTGCTGCTTCTTCATGTAGTGTTACCAGCTGCTCAAAAGAAAACATTACAGTTTCTGCTCAGTCACAGAGATGTTTAAAGAGCATCAACACTCCAGAACTTTCACAGACAGGACCTGCACCAAAAGCAGTTGCAACAGCAGTAAAAACCATGATGTCCTGGCCATCCCCAGTGGTTACTATGTCCCCCATGAGTAGTACGGTATCAAGGATGCAGACGCTGCCCGTGGCCACTGTACCACCGATTGGCAGCACTATCACTTGTAGCCAAACCACGTGTGTTGCAACAGCATCTCCATCTATTAACACACTTTTAATGGCGACGTGTCAACCAGTTAGACCTGTGCAACCTAGAAATATAAGGATGACAGTCCCTAGCAGTACTCTACTGGTTAAAAGCAAGACTCAAACACAAGTCTCAGATGAGCAAACCACCTGTACACCCAGTAAACTGTTGTTAAGTCCTGATGGTGCTATTTTGAATGTACTTAAATGCCCAGCTTTACAGAATCTACCGGTTTCAACAGATAAACCGGCACCGGGATTAACCACCTCTAATACGCCTCTAGATTCAGAGAGAAACGCAACATCAGATAATCCAGAATTACCTAATTATTAAAAATGTGATTTTAAATTAATTGAATAATTAATTTGATTACCTCCTTCCATCCGCCACCACCCCCTTTTCTTTATCAAACGGTTTAAATCTATGAAATAAGCACTATTTTGTATATTTGACTTTGTATATTAGACGCCTATGATAGGAAATGCTGTCATGTATTTTCAAATTTGAATTAGAATGGCCAGTACTGTATATAGTAAAATATTTTTTGTGTTTTCCTGTTCCTTATCATTATGAAGTTTCACAAGTTATACTTCATAAGA
The DNA here is from genome assembly GCA_030068275.1 of Clarias platycephalus. Lineage (NCBI taxonomy): Eukaryota > Metazoa > Chordata > Actinopteri > Siluriformes > Clariidae > Clarias > Clarias platycephalus. Next base: position 20,388,123 of record JAQQZT010000011.1, on the reverse strand, counting down.
TAATTTTAGAAGGATTTGCATATTTTGTAGCATTTTTTTTAACAACTGACCTTCATTGAATGATTCATGTTTTATTCTTTCATATGCTATACACTCTGTTAGCATTCTTCTTGCACTTCATGCCCATGGTAATAGATTTGATAAAGAATTTGAATTTAAGCTGACTTGATGTTTTCTCTTGAACACCTAGAGATGTTAAAAGAACAATTGCAGGTTAAAGTGCTGCTTAATAAATTGCCTGCCGTGGAATTAAACAAAATTGGATAAGATATCAGAAATAAATCCAGTGATTTCTTCATCACTAAGGATCCTATCGTTTATTTAGCAATGAATTCAGAAACTTGTTTCTTTTCTTTTTTTTTATTATAGCTTTAATATGGTTCAAATCAGCTGTTTAAAAGACTACAGTTTCAAATGCATGTGGGAAAAAAAAACATCATTCAATATGTTGAGCAAAAGTCGATGGATTTTATTAGGAGAATGCACTGTAAGTAATAGAAATGCATGCCGTGTGATTGATGAGAGGCAATGAGAAGCACTGTTAAATAGCACCACTGCTGGTTTGCCTGAGGTAATCTCTGCAGGATGTCCTAACTATATTGTAAATCTGAGTGAAATATTGGGGTGGATGAACTGAACAGATTTGTGGAGATCTTGCTAGATGTACAGTAGTAAGTGTGGCTTACAATAATATCTCAGCTTTTTCATGGATGTTAATAACTTTGTAAAAAAAAAATTTTTTTTAAGTAAGATCAAGTAATGACAGTAAGGAGTGTTGCTACATTGTCTAAAGAAGAAGGAACTTACTTAAAATAACTACTACTGTATATGATTAACAGGGTGTTAAACAAATGAGAACAAAGGTTTTTCTTGCATCAGGCTGCAAAGTGCCTAAAGGTACAATTTAAGAATTGCTTATTTATTTATTTACCTCAGCAGCAACCTTATTTTCCCTCTTGTCTGTTCCAACCACTCAGGATTCAGCATCACCAGTATACTAATCACCTGCCTGATCATCTGTCATCATCTGCCTCACTAGTTCTTGCCTTAAGTCAAATGTTTTTTTTTTATGCTTGAATGATGACACAGTGGCTTAACAAACAAAAACATTCCTCTGAAACAAGGACTGGACTAGAAAAGAGAGCCAAAAACGTTCTTCAGAACACCTGGAGAACCATTCCTTTAAACTAGATAAAGCTAGTGCTAGATAGCAGTACATAGTAATTTTAGATTCGATTCCACTTTATTGTTATTGTACAAAGTACATGTAAATAGCCAATGAAATGCAGTTAATGTGCACGGATTCATTAAGGTTTTGTGTGCACTAAACAGAAGCGGTTTCATCGGTTTGTTTTTTGACATTTAGATATATATTAGACTTATGTTTAACCCTTCATAGAACTTTGTCATTGATACACAATATGTTTAAATTTCAGTGTAGAGTTGTAAGAATCTACATGTAAAATGACTAGAATATTTAGAAAACACTTTTGCAACTGGATTTCAAGATTTCCAGTCCAAAGCTAGTTTGTTGCATTCTCATTTAGCAAATGTTTTTCTTTATTAATTTTGGTGTGCCATGTACAAATGACAAAATCTGACAACGTTAAAACAAATATGATTGATTGAATTGTTCTTCTTTAGGGTGAGTAAGGTGGTGGTGATAATCCAGTGCTGATCTTCTCATAGGCTGGCGGGGCATTGGGGAACTGCGAAAATAAAAAGATTTCTCAGGAAAGCACAGTATGGAAATCTTTTATGGGTCAGTAAAAAAAACAAGGTAAAAATAAAGAAGTAAGCAAATAAAGATTTAGTTGGTTGTATTTTTTCCAGAGTCCAGTAATAGTTTTATTTACCTTTAAAATCATTAGTTTTAATGTATACTCAGTGACATGCCTGCTGAGAATCATTGTGAGAAATCCTCACGCTTGCATGGAAATTCATGAATTGCTGTGCTAACTGTTTGTCTCATGAAGCAGCTCTGAACATTTTTGGCAAGTCACATGACCAGGATGGTATTGCACAGAAAGTCATGGGTAGAAAAATCATAGCAAGCTAGAAAAATCCTCAAGAGGTAAGTTTTTCTCCTGATTTTTAATCGCCAGCCTTCTTACCGAGGTGTTGTTAAATTGATTGAGGGCTATTTTATTCTCCCCTGCTGGCCCTAGTTCACTGTACTGTCCCGATCTCACAAGTTCCCTCCAGGATAGACTCGGGCCTCTGGAGTTCTGTGGGAACAAGCAAAAAGACTGTTTTAGATCACATGACCTTCAGCATGACCAACACAAGGCTTAGAATTCCAGTCAGCTGAGTTCCAAAATCTGTTATTTTTTGTAGTGTTTTTGGGGAGGGGGAGGGGATGTGACGGCATCAGCTTAAACAGGTTATACATATGCCCAAACAAAAATGTTCACAAGAAGAAGAAAAAATTATGTATTTTACAGTGACATTATCTCACAAAAAAAAAAAAACTAGAAAAAAGTTAACTTGTTAAAAATAAGCTGTTCCTTCTTTATACTTATCCTGGTTGGATAGTAAGTCATATTTGGTTATAGTAAACTTCTGGCAGCCAGATATTAAGGTCGAACACTCCAGAACTCTGACAAACATTCACTTCTAACAGTGAGTTTCATTAAAATGAACGTTTAGCACTGTAACCGAGAAACAACAGGTTTGATATGATCTTTTTGACAGCCTTATACAGTAGTGATTATATTAAAATGTAAATAATATTTTACACTGTGCAGCAATAGCAATAATAGTACTGTGTGTGTTTTTTTTTTTAATAGTTCTAGTCTTTCCCCTTTTCTCAAAGAAAAAGAAATGATATTACGTACTTATGCTCTCCTACAGTAATCTTTCATCTGAGTCTGAACCAAATCCATTATGGCTTGTTATAGAACTTTTGCCATTTTACAGTAAGCTTGTGCAAATAGTGTCAAGTACAAATGGCCATACAGTATATTGGCATTACTTGGTTTTAGTTAGTTAATAATTTTATTTCATTTAATTTAGTCTTTTACTTTGTTTAAATTTCTTTTTTTTTTTTTTTAAATACCACCCCTCAATGACAAAAACAGTTTTAATGCTGAAAAGTTAACAAAGGCTTTTCTTATTGTGCTTTTTATACCACAGTGCTGCTGAGTTCTCTATAGTTTAATATACAGGAGCTTTGTTTTTATCATTATCATTCATAAAGCTAATATTAGCAGATTAACACTGATATTTTGAAGCATGCTGTGAGGATATTTTCTGAAGAAAATTCTTAATAAAAGATAAGAAATTCATGCTTTAAGGAAAGTGAATACTGAGGCCATTGTGGTATTTAACATGGTAAGCTGTTTATTGCCTCTTTTTATTATTATTCTTTTATCTTATTACATTTCAACAAGGAAAAAGGGTTAAACCTGTAATAAACGTTACATAACGTTGTGCCAATAAATTGCACGCTATATTCAAGTGTAGGTTGCTAATATAGAAGCCCTTCTAATATCTCATAGCTAGTCACAATCTGTTTCGTTTCACAGTAGTAAAGTAAAAATGTTATTCACCTGAATCAGTCTATACCCATTGCGTTTACGATAGTACCAACAGCCCAGAATGAACAAAGCCGTAAGGACAATCGCCAAGAAAGCAATGCCAGCAGCCCTGTAAGACAATTTAACACCCATCTAAATAGTGCATGTTATTTTAGCATAATAGCAGCATTGTTTTACATCGCATTCTATCCATCCATCCATCCATGCACTATTAAGGACTTGAATTACATTAGTTACACATTTTAGTACTTCTCCTGCAGTAATGAGGATAAAATGGGTGTATTAGAGGAGAACAAGACTGAACACTAGGGCTAAAAATGAATCTTCATCCAAAATTCCTAAATAATCTTATAAACATTTATAAGGGATAAATATAACGTTACTCTTCTGCTCTGATGAAGTTGCCCCGTCCTCTGCTTGCAAAATGAACAGTGAAGTCCCCACGAGGCATGGCTCCTAGTTACAATAAATAAATAGATTAACCATTCTGTAATTTATGGAAAAAACATAATGCACAATGACACACAGCCTCTAGGGTATTTTAAGTAATTAATACAAATGAGTATCAGATGAATTGACTGTGCAAATGAAATAAACACACCAAAATGAAGATATTACGGTGAAATCTTACCTGAATTAGATAATTTGATTACAGGCACACACGTAGGCAGAGAAAGAAACAATGAATGCAGTCCAGTTCTTCCCTTTCTCTCTCTCTCTCTCTCTCTCTCTCCCTCTGTCACACACTCTCTCCTGCTTGCTCTCTCCTTATTTCTCTCTTTCTCACACACATACTTTCTTTAACCTGCTCTTATGACCATCACGGGTTGTACATTCTTAAGCCCCTGAAGTAATAAGCATGAAACACACACACTTTAAATACCTCTCTTTATTCATAAAACTAGCCTGATGACTCTAAGCCATAAAACGTTTACACTTTTATTTTAACATCAACCAAGACAATTAGGCAAAAGATATTAACAATAAAAAAAAAAAAACATTAATAGTTACAGTTAGATGTACAGGTAATTGTTAAAGATTGGTTCAAAACGTTTTCCTCTAGTCATGTTCGTATCTAAAGTAATACATGTTGGTATGAGAGAACATGAAGGAGAGGAGATTTTATACGGTTACATTATAGAATAGTATAGAAATTTTTATTAAAATTCATGCTTCCGGCTCACCACTTAGAGAAAAAATTACATTTCATAGTGATTACTGTGTGTGAATCATATGGGATGAAATGGAGGGAAAAACGTTAAAACACATAAGTATAAGGTTCACATACACGTGATTATGAGAAAACATGATGAACAATGTTGTGATGGGAGAAAAGGATTTATTAATTTGAAGAAAAGAATCTGAAAAATGTAATTATCTACATGTGAAATAATAATATAAAAATTAATTGATAATGTTAGAAAATTACAAAAGAAAATATAAAGATTGGCTATTTGTGTATAAAAGATGGGTAATACTGTATATAAAGGTTATAGATTATAATAATGAGTATGAGTAAAATCTCTTACTTAAAAAAAAGGCTTTCATTTGATAAGGTTTTTAAACTGATTGTTTATGGTGTTGTTTATCTCAAAACCTCATGACACAGACCCACACACCCTTTTCCAGTAGTTACACAAACTTATTAGTATCAGTATTAACACACATTAATAATCACATAATTCTCCACATTTGCTCCCCAATTCCCACCCACTACCTAACTGTCCCCTATCACACAACAGCAACCAACCAGGGGGAAAACACATGCCTCCACTGACACACAGCTGTGTCACAAGACTGTTGAACACCCCTAGACGGTAGTGCTAATCAATGCCCATGACTTGATAATAGTAGTCAAGTCAAGTCAAGTAGGCCTTTATTGTCATTCCAACCATATACAGTTCAGTACACAGTGAAACGAAACAACGTTCCTCCAGGACCAAGGTGCTACA
>JAQQZT010000011.1:20290509-20317009 GCA_030068275.1 Clarias platycephalus | reverse complement strand
GTGTGTGTGTGTGTGTGTGTGTGTGTGTGTGTGTGTGTGTGTGTGTGTGTGTGTGTGTGTGTGTGTGTGAAACTCAGGAAGGTTTATTATGTAAGACCGGAGGAGCGAGAGGGGATGGTATCATTCCTCCTCTCCTCTTACTTTACACACATACACAGCGCGTGCGCGCACAAACACTAACGGAAACACTTATGTCTGGATTTATTTTTACTTATTTTTTAAAGTGCAGGTTAATTAGTTTTATTTTTACTTTATATTTTGTATTAATTCTTTTTATGTATTTATTTTTTTGAGTTCTGGAACGAATAATTTGAGTTTCCATTATTTCTTATGCGAAAATTCACTTTGATTTATGAGAGTTTTGATAAACGAGCCCGCTTCCGGACTGAATGATGCCTGCAATCCAAGGGTCCACTGTATTTTAAAGTATTTTTCAGCACAATGTACCCACATTAAGAACACTATAATTATTTTTTTTCCCCCTCCATGTCCACATGTTTACAATTTGATGTGTGTTTCACCAGGTGACAATATCCTGGCACTTCTGAAGCGTCTGGTCACCACGGAAACGCTGGCTGACCCATCAGAATATCGCCATGGTAGCATGGTGTTTTTCGATGTCCTGGGTGTAACGATGGTGGCGTATCCTGCACGAGTCGGTTCCATCATCAACTACATGGTTGCCGTAGCAACTCTTATCTACCTCGCTAAGAAATGTCTACGCACTAGTAGTGTGGGTACGTACCCCCACATGGGTATACACACACGCACATGGGTACCCATGATCCTGTCATCAGTTTACTGATGTATATAAAGAAAGAAAATCAGAATAACACACACACACACACACACACACACACACACAAAAGAACATTAAAATCAGTAAATGGCAAAAAAAATAAATGGTTAGATTTCTAAAATTATGACACTTAATGAAAGATGTTGTGGTGTGCAGGTGGCCGGTACGTGTTGGACCTAGTGTACGGCTCGTGCGTGTTCGTGCTCAGCTGGTTCGTGTCGCTGCTCACAGTCCTGATTGTGGCGCTGATTGTCACACTGATGGGACGCTCCATGTTCTGGTTCACTCACTTTCACACCTCCATCCTCTTATACGGATCTGTTGCAGCTGGAAAGATACTTCTGATCCACACTCTCGCCAAAAACCTCTACTACAAAGTGAGTTAAATACTCTTAAATACCTAGAAAGTGAGAGTTGTATTTTCCAGGAATTTTCAATCTCTCTCTCCCTTTTTCTCTCTTATAGAATATGCGGAGGTTGGATCTGGGCGACCTGTTCTTCGACGTCAGTCTGCTATTGTGGTGCTGCGCCCTTGTTTTTCTCACCCTGCGGGGTCTGTGCTCGGCATACGTTCCCATGATCATGGTGTTTTTCCCTCTCGCCACCAAGCTGCTGCTCTCCAGACACTATGCACAGAAAGGTGTGAGCCTCACCACGCTACATAATACACAAATGTACAGCAAGCGGCACACTGTCATGCAAAATCGCCGAGTTAGAAACATGCAAACGCAACAAGCGTACTATGCAAATATTTGCCTGTTTTTGTAGCTCATTAAGCCATACAAATGTGCACAACACTGACACACAGCTATGCTACCATGACAGCCTTGATAGATTAACAAATTACTCGGTCTTCAAATATTTGCCTTCTTTTATTAGTCTTAGAAGTGACCCCTTCGGCCATATAGTTTTATTTGTGAGGTTCGATGTTCACCATATTACAGTGTGAGTGTGTGTTTACTGTATGTGTGCAGGTGTATCAAAGTCATACATCCTCTTCTACCTGTTGGGGTTGTCTCTTCCCTATGTTCACCTGCTGTTCCTTATCTGGATCGTTTTTGAGATTTTCACACCCATTATGGGGCGCAGCGGCACTGAAATCCCACCCGACGTGGTGCTCGCGTCACTCATTGCTATGGCAACTGCCTTACTCTCCTCGTTTTTGGTGAGTGACTCCACTTAGTTTCCAAATTGCATTGTATTAATTTAACATTCTTTTTGTAATTTAATTAAAAAAGTGAAACTCGTATATTCTAGATTAATTACACATTAAGTGAAATATTCCAAGCCTTGTTTTCCTGAATATGGCTTACAGCTCATGAAACAGTTAACATTAGAAAAATGTTCACCAAAATGGTCAAGTATGTACATTTATCTACCCAACACTTGGTCGGGCTTCCTTTAGCACAAATTACTCCTTCAATGTGGCATGGCATGGACACGATCAGCCTGTGGATCTGCTGAGGCGTAGATCCAGAAGACCAGGTTGCTTTGATAGCAGCCTTTAGCTCGTCTGTATTGTTGGGTCGCTGGTTTCTCATCTTCCCCTTGACAAAAACTCGTGTGGCATTCAGGTCTGCTGAGTTGGCTGGCCAATCACGCAGAAGAATACCATGGTTAGCAAACCAGTTGGTTGTAGTTTTATAAATAAACACAGAAAAGGAAAAGGAAATCAGCATCTCCATAAAGCTCGTCACCAGGCGCAAGTATGAAGTGCTCCAAAGTCTCCTGGTAGACAGACGGGTAGCCTTTGGCCTTGATTAAATGCAGTGGACCAACACCATCAGATGACATGATGCGCTAAATCATCACTGACTCCAGATTCTGTTCTCTCCACTCTTCCTTCAGACTGAAGGACAACGATCAAATTATTTTTCTCCTTAGTACAGGTACAGTAAGACGCTTCTGATGTTGTCTCTGGTTCAGGAGTGACTTCATACTGGCTCCTGATGCACTGACTCCAGCCTCAATTCCCTCCAGCAATCTTCTTAACGCTGGAGTCGCCACTGTTGCTCGTGTACCTTTTTCCCCTTCCGGTCAACTTTCCCTGAATAAGCTTTGGTACAGATCCTTGTAATGAATCTAGAATATGAGTTTCACTTTTGAATTAAGTTTTTTTCCAACAATATTCTATATTCTTTAAGATGTACTTTATGTATGTAATAAATTTCTTAATTCAATCTTTTTTTTTCTTAAACACACAGATTCATTTCCTCTACCTGGCAAGCAGCACTAAGCGTGCATTAGCTGCATTATGGACCATTTTTGCTGTGATGCTCGTCCTAGTTTCCTGCGGACTTTTCTTTCCGTTTTCAGGTGACGCAGCGAGTCCACGACCCAAAAGAGTCATTATCCAGGTACGTTCTTTCAAAAGATTAAACGAGAATGTACGAAAAAGTTTTCTCCATACTCTGATAGTCAGGTACAGTTCTTTACTAAGTCATGGGTTTGTCCAGTGGCCGATGTTTTATTGTGGATCACGTGACCGCTCTAGGGGTGTAAGTTCTTGTTGATGAGTGAGGTCAGAGGTCAGGCAGACTGGTTTGAGCTGACAGGGAGACAACGAGGACTCGTAACCACTCTTTTACAACGTGTTGAGTAAATAAAAGCATCTCAGAAAGCACAATTTTGCCCGGTTTTCATAACTCGCCATATGTTTTCATGCAAAATAAACTGTCTGCAGATTCTTGTGGAAGTCCATTAAGTTTGTGTTTGAAACATTTTTTTATTCTGATGATGTTCCTCTTCTGTAGTAGAAAAGTTATAAACCACTGACTTAATAGTACACTGAAGAATAAATAGTATTTTTTTTTTTATGTAACCTTTCCCTAAAACTGAAGTGTATATAAAAGCTGACACCATTTTTTGTTACACATTGCTACTATTGTATTTTAAGAGTGAACTATACTGTATATTTATTACTCCTGTTACATACTGTACGCTCACGCTGTCTATTTTGTTGTTCTACATTTGGCAGCGTGATGGATTAGTGGTTAGCGCTGTCGCCTCGCACCTCAAGGGTCCGGGTTTGATTCTCGCCTCAGGTCTGTGTGCATAGAGTTTGCATGTTCTCCGCGTGCTTGGTGGGTTTCCCTCCAGGGCCTCCGTTTTCCTCCCACAGTCCAAAAACATGCAAACAGGATAATTGATGTTCCCATATGTGTTTGTGCGCACCCTGCGGTAGATTGTCACTCCACCCAGGGTGTACCAAACCTGATTCCCTAAGTCTCCTGGGATAGGCTTCAGCTCTCCGCAACCCTGTGTACCTGATAAAGTGGTGTAGACGATGAGTGAGAGAGAAAGAGATTGTTCACGTGTGTGCATGTGCGCGTATAGTTTTGTGCTGAGCCGTGATGCAGGATCGTACTGTGACGATGCCCTGTTTATTAATAAGTAAAACTGGTTTCTCACTTGTTTTTCAGCACATCACACGCACTTTTCACGCTTTAGATGGCTCTTTGGAGAAAACGGATTCCGGTTTTTGGATCAACAGCTTCGATTATACGGGAATGAGCCACATCACCCCTCACATTCCCGAGATTAACGACACCATCCGCATGCGCTGCAGCGACGAGTTACCCTTCTGCGGTTTTCCCTTTTTCCTTCCCGTCAAATTCCTCATCAAGTGAGTCACTGTGTTCATCTTAAACAAACAGGGCAGGCCGAAATCCACAAGGCTGCCAGGTTCTACATAATAGGATTACGATGTAAGGTTCAGAAATTTCACAATAGTCGATTTAAAATGAATAAAAAGGTTAAAAATTAACAATAATGTAATGCGTTGTTTCATATAGTGTTGCAGCTTTTATTAGTTTCCAAACTAATATTTGAACAAGTGAACAATCAGCCATCGATTAATTATTAACAAGACATTTTTTTTTTATTTCACAGCTCTAGTGGCACAAATTGGTTATGTGAGATAAATAATAAAACAAACTTAAAACAAAACAAAATGTAAAGACATCAACTACACTGCTCTTGTCTCCCTGTCTTCATTCAAAATGAACACTGCTAAAAATACAGCGCACCAATTGACTTGCAAGTGCGCCCTCTGGTGGTGCACAGCACAGATTTAATTATTAATGGGCAATTAATTGAGAAACGATTCATTATTAACATCTCAAGTTTTGGTTACACTAACATTTTGATACTTATGTTTCAGCGAAAAATATTTTGGACCATGTAATATTGTGCCAGTTTTATTGCAGCGACATTAAATCGCAACAGCACAGTCTTACTTCTCTTTTGAGTGTCTTTTTTAATTGTAGCTGCTTTTTTAGCATAACGAGCACAAGTACTTTTTTTTTTTTTTTTTTTTTTAAACAGCTGGCATTATGTGAATAATTATAAAGAAATGGAAAAAAAAAAAGTGAGTCTGAAATCGGAGTTTTTATAAAGTGTGACATCATTGTCGTTACCGTATTTAGCTGATGTTTATTACAGAAAAGGTATCGTATTGTATTTTCTACATTAATATTCTTACTTAACATTATGTAGGCCTATATTATATTAATATTTATATTCAAATGCAACAAAATGAAGGTCTTTCATCTTGTTGCCTATTTCTCTGTTTATTTTAGGAAGAACTGGTATCTCCCAGCTCCTGAAGTGTCCACTAATAATCCACTGGAGTTTAAACTGCTCTCCAAACACGTATCAGACTGGGGAGCGGTAAAGTTGAGCTTCGAAGTTAAAGGTATGGTGTGTGAGCATGTGTATGGACTTATAAGCTGTGTTGGTTTCAGACAATCTGTTCTGGTTGTTAAGAAATCGATAGAATGGTGCAAATATCAGGAGGATTTGTTGGAGAGTTTCCTAATGGTTCTGTACAGTAGTACACAGAGTTGCAAATCTCACACATTTCCATCGTTATTTCCATCCAAGTTATTTCCATCGGCACAATCCCAACAAATTAGTTATGGAAGACAAAAGGTCAAATACAGTTAAACAGTTAGATAGATACGAGTCTGTGTACTGCTTGTGATTCTAGGGAGTGTGTGTGTCAGTGATTGGATGGGGCGTGGCTCGGCCCACCCGCTGCAGCCTCCCCTCACCCCGGCACGTGAAACGCACAGACATAAGTTTAAAGCAAATGTGGCACCACTGTGAATCTTTTACTTACGTTAGAGGAACCGCAGGTGCTACAGCGTTGGTTCTTACATTGTTTTTCGAGATAAGGTGTTGATCTTGTGCATGATGGCAGGATTTCCAAAGTGGTTCGAAAGTTCTTTTTTTTTCTTCACTCTACTAACCCCATTTATATCATCACTTATCAGTGATTATATATATATTTTTGCACTGATTTCACACTGTCTTATCGAAGGGGTGGATTATTATTATTATTATATTATTATTATATTATAATTTTACCAGAATGTTAGAGGTTTTTAAGTGCTTTGACATGTGATCAAGGAGTTTAATGGAGCAAAGTGATGCAACACAGGCTGATCGTATGGATACAAGTTTCATGTTAATGGGGGAAACCGAAAAAACAGAAACATTTGTCGGATTTCTATGAAAGTAATAGCCGACCATTTCAGGGGGGGGGACGGCTACTACAACCCACATTAATTGTCAATGTTTAATGGGAACAGACTGTAGTTGATCTTGAGCCGTGATCCGTTCTGCGAACGTTTTACCGCCACTGTATAATGTCATATTTAGGCTTCATTACTATTGCCTCTTTGTCTTTATTGAACACTGAGTTCACTAATAATAACCTGTCCATATTGAACATCACCTGAAATGCAAGTTCGCCCTCTGGTGGTGAACTAGTTAGTTGCTACAGCACATGAGTGTTACAAGTTAGTACAGTACATCATTACTAGGTTACATTCTTAACATCAATTAATTGACATCCCTTGTAGTATCCGTTTTATTTCAACTTTCTGTCATGTATTACCCATAATGCACTGGTAGCATGTTCAGTTTAAATAAGTTGAGGCTATGAGCTATAATAAGGTGCATTACGGATGTAACGTTCATATATAATCAGGTCGAGGTGAGTGTAGAACTACTGCAACATAAAGCAGTAGTTCATTAAACCTTTTCTGACGTTATTACTCCACAGGTCCGAGTCACATGACCCTGTACGTCCTGCCACACGCGGGAGCTTCACTCACCGGCTGGTCGTTTGCAGACGGGACGCCGCAGTACGATCTGGAAGGAGAATACTTTATATTTTACTCTCACGGTGTGAATACGGGACCGTGGAACTTCTGGATCGAGGTTCAGGTAAGTGTGAATGAAGTGCAGGAATAATAAACACGACAAAGAGCAAAGACACGCACACAACTGAAGGAAGAACTACAGTATTTTTGAACTCGTAGAAAGTTTAATGTATTTACTTTGGTTCATTTTACACTCCAAGCACACTCCTTTCTCAACTCCATCAATCAATGGTGGTAAATAAATAATCAGTGGTATTACAGTGGTATCTCGGCATACGGATCCCCAACTCATGAAGTTTCACCTTTGCCTCAGCATTTTATTATACATTTTCAGCATTTGAGCGACCGAACCGATATTTTATTTATTCATTTTTTGTCTTTTTGTCTTAAAGCAGACTTAATTAATCTATTCATTATACATTTGTACCACTGTACGCCACTTGTCCATTGTATGTTTTCGTAGATATTGAGTGCTATTTTTGTCTCTGTCTCAGCCATCTTCAGAGCGTACGGAAGAGGACAGCATGGTCTCCATCGCCATCTCCGCTCACTATTTATTCGGAGAAGATCAGTACACTCCTGAACTCAGTGTGTTTATGGGGAAATTTCCAGATTGGGCTTTTGCGACTTCATGGGTCAGTTCTTACCACATGTACCAGTACTGAGAGCTGAGAATCAAACTAAAACATGACTGCAGAGAGAGTCTCTGTGAAACAGGTCCACACCCGTTATTTATTTATGATGACATCAGTGTCGTGCTCGTTCAGCGACAGTCATTCTGTATTTCTTCTTCTTGGTTCTCCTGTGTGTGTTTCCTCCCCATCTTCTCTGCTCACATGTAGTGTTTTTATATGAATTTTATTTTTTAATCCAAAGTAATTATACACTGCCTGGCCAAAAAGAGGCACCATTTGAGGAGGGACAAATTATTGGGCCTCATCAAGCAAAGAAAAAAAAAAACTAAGGAGATTTGAGATTACTGGAACTGGGCTAAGAACGCTTCAACTCATTATTAACAGCTGGAAGGATATTACTGAGCATTAAATGATCTCCATTAATGTAAACACTCGGTTAAACACCAGGGTAAAAAAAAAAGTCAAAAATCAACAGTGAAAACCAAAGCTCTGTTTATTAGTGAAAGTAAGAGCTTTTCCACACACACACTTTGAGGAGAACTCACAGGATTGGAACTAACCAGCTGTGTGTCTATTAGAAAACGGCATATACGTCATTGCGTGTTGCTGGAGCGTGAAAAAAGTGGAGCTCGAAAAATAATATATAAATAATCATTATTGATAATCATATATCGAGGATAAAAGGCCACAAAAGTTTTAATTTTGATTGTCATGAAATCCTTATTATATAGAGGAGTAAGCTGTAAAAAAAAAAAAAAAAAAAATTATAAATTAATAATTGGTTCATTAATAATTTTTTAATTATAAACGGTTCAATAGCATGTTTTATAACAGTATCAGTTTTTGCTTCAGTAAATATATATAATTTATATATAAATAATATTTAGTGTCCGTAGTGTTAAATCTCCACAGTAGCAGCGACCGGTATCCGAGGTGCTTATGTTACCATGGTAACGTGACTTTGCAGGTTGTTCCGAATGATCGAGTTTTGTCGAGGGAAATCCCCGTCACCAACATTGACAGCAAATGGAGCAGGGCGTAGGGTGCACCCTGTGAAGTACACTTCGGAATAGAGCACAGCTACGTGCTTTGATCTGCTCCTCCAGTCAGCTGCTCACGTTGAGGCTCAAAAACATCATGTGGCAATAAAATGAGCTGACGACCTGAATGTACTGAATGACCAGGTTATCGTATTGATGGAGTTTTACTTCCCTGATGAGACGGACATATTCCAGGACTTAAATTGGGAAAGTGCGCTTCTGGGAGCAGGAGGAATCATTTTACACATCCACTGGCCACCATAGTGTGTGCTGTTCAAAAATAAATAGTAAAAAAAAAAAAAAAAAAAAAAAGGCCAGGCAGTGTAATTTTAGGTAAAGTATTAAAATATGTTTGCCAGTATTTGACATTAACGCTTCAAACTAAAAGAAAACGAAAGGCAAAGCGACAAAGGCTAAAACTTGTTTCACGAGGTAGTATTGTTCTCTAAACAGTTTCGTGGTAATTTGGTGACTGCAGCGAATACAATGAGATTCTTATTATAACAAGGGCCACTTTTAATTACTGGTATTACATTCTACACACACATTATTTTATTAACAGTTAGTTCTTTCTTTGTACTGGGGTATGAAAGGGTGATTTTTTTTTTTTTTTTTTGTCTCATTTATTTCCTAAAAAGAGACTTTCACTCACTGATGTCAGGAATCCAGCAATAAAGTCTATGAAGAAAAAGGTACAAGGATGTTTTTGGTGTGTGAAAAAAAAAAGAAGAGCAAAGAATGTTTTTTCTCGTGTTTCAATGCGGAGAGCCGTCTGTCTAAAAATTGTTAAGTTAATTTTACATATGGTCTCTGTAATGCGGATTTATAATTTTTTTTTTAACTCGGGGTTAATGAGGCGATCTGTGGAAAGTTCCTGAGAAGTAATTTTTGTTTATTCCCCCCTAGTCAAATTAATGAAAGAGCTTTATTTGCTCAGTGGTAGGTGAGCCGGATGGAAGGCCCAGGTTTGGTTTCCTGACAACGCCCAAACCCCAGCCTCGGGATGTAAAGCCAGGCTCAAGCCTGGAGAAAATAGCAGGGATGCAGCAGGAAGCGCATCCGAAGTAACACCTCTGCCAAGTTGTGTGTGGATCTGATAGTCCACTGTGGGGGTGGGAACAGCCAAAAGATCAAGAAGTGAACTAGAGCTTAGTACTAAACAGTATAGAGCATTTGCTCTCATTGCAGGCAGATGGATAGAATTAAGCAATCTCCCAAAAGAAGAAGTGCTTTGTACTGAATATCAGAACGGCTCAGAGTCTCAAAGATACAACAGCGGCGTTAAAATTCAGCACAACAAAATGACCGAGTGCGATATTGCTTTTATAGAACAGTTCTCCAAACACCATTTATGATGTGTTAAATCAGTTAATGATCGGAAGGTCGGTGGTTCGAGACCCAGCAGGTTGCCACTGCTGAGCCCTTGAGCAAGGCCCTTAACCCCATCTGCTCCAGGGACTGTAAACTGTGACCCCACACTCTGACCCCAGCTTCCTAAAAAAATTATTTAACTGTGCTGTACGTAAAGTACATGTGACAATAATAATAATATTCAGTTATTTAACATATCTGTCTGTGAAGGACAGAACTAGCGTTAAGCTGGGGACTGGCGGGTAGCGTAATTAATGATTAGCAACTATGAGTTAAACATTCCAGTGCTGGTATATTCCATAGATCATCCTTAGTAGGAAGACTCTTGTGCAATCAGATTACTCCATAGGAACCAACTGTTGTATAATGGACTCTTTCAAAGAGCACAGAGCGTGTATAAATTTTACACTCGATGTGTACTCCATTCCGAACTCTTTCAAATCAGTGACGATCCAAACAACCGCAAATTTGATGATCAGGTTAAAATCTGATTAGACCCAAACCGTGAAAAGAGCATTCACTCTGAGCAGGGCACAGGAGCATCAACAACACTAAGACAAGATCTGATTACATGCCTGATTGTTTACGCTTGGGGCCATTTCACGTTCACTGTGTGAGAAAATCATGCTCAGCTAACTACTGCAGTGCTAAAGTCTTTTAAGCAGGATTCCAAAGTAAATATCTCCATGTTATTTCACCATCTTTATCCTGGTTAGCGCCTTTAAAAAAACACTTCACATGGCTCAAACGTAGGTTTTTAAAAAGTTCAAAAGGATTCAAATGGAGAAAAGAAAAAAAAAAAAAAGAGGACACTTTGCAGTTTATATGATGCTTTTAAAAATAATTTATTGTTCTTTATGTACAGGAAAAGCTCTAGAAACATGGTAGAAAAAGTGAATTGTACAATAATCTGTGTCATTATAATATACACACACTCTCTCTCCCTCACACATACACAAACACACTCATGATCCTGATGCAGAGCTGCATCTTGTTTTCCAAGTTACAAGAAGACACCTGTCCATACACGCAGGAAGGAAGTCCATCGTGTTCCTTTCGTGTTCAGAAAATCCTGTGTTCGAAATAAGTACCGCGTCTGTTCACGAAGAACAACTGAAATGAGTAGAAAATATATATACACACACTTATATCACTATACTGTACGCTCGTTCCTCCGTTGAATCACTTTAGCTTTAACATAATCCACAGACGCAGGCGAAAACAGACATTGAGTTATGAGTGTTTAAAATAATAAGAAAAGAAAAGCAAGAGAGATGGAGAATTTTTAAAATAAATTCATTTTGCATATTTATAATCAGCTTGTGGGCCCGCGATCAGTTCTTT
Organism: Clarias platycephalus; assembly: GCA_030068275.1. NCBI lineage: Eukaryota > Metazoa > Chordata > Actinopteri > Siluriformes > Clariidae > Clarias > Clarias platycephalus. Next base: position 20,305,650 of record JAQQZT010000011.1, on the reverse strand, counting down.
GGTATGGAGACTAAAATGAAGCAAAGCGGCGACTATACACGATACACTGAATAAATGTACTGGAAATGGAAAAGAAATAACCAAGCAAAACAAAATCAGACATCAGAGCGAACGAGCTTCTTTACAGTTACAGAAACAAGGCTACTGTTTGACCTGAGGAGCAGCGAGACCTCAACAAGTTTGGAGAACGCTTTTGAGATCGAGGGTCAGAAAGACAAACCGAGCTGCTGCTTCATCATTGCACACGGATACACACGCAAACCGATAATACTGAAGTGACACAAAAAAGCAGTAAGCGAGCAGTTTCGTGTTTGTTTCCCAACACTTACAGAGCTGTGAACTCGCTCCCTCGGGCAAGGAGTTAAAAATATCTCTAAGAGCAACTTGAAAAATTTTTTTCAGGCTTCGAATCCAGGACATTTTTTTTATTTTTATTTAAATAACACTATTACATCATCACCAGCCAAAGCATGAGGACTGCAGTGGTGCTTGAAAGCACATCGGTCAGATACTTGCAGCGTTTATTTTCTTTAGGTTAAACATGTTTATGTACCTTGAAGCTTTGTTATTATTACATGTGAACAAAATAACTAGATTTAAAAGAAAAAAGGTTTAAATAAATTTGGAAATGAATGGGGTGCCAACGTACTGACTGTGAACGGATCATGAAAACAGAAAACTCCTGAGCACAAGTTAAACAAACAAACAAACAAACAAATTATAATCTTTATTAATTAAGCCCGAACTCATACACTGCAGCAGCTCTTTATCGCAGTGAGGATTCAAAAGCACACAGCCCTCGTTTCGAGTGTTCAAGTGTTGTCACAAAATCATAAACAAGCTGGATTTAACACTTAATGTACGCAGGGCAAGACGAGTCAGACAGCTTTCACTTAATGTACTTAAAGAAATTAAAATTTTTGCTCACTCAAAAACAAACAAGCAGAAATAAATATATTGAACTGTACACTTACTGTGACGGAGTACTGTTTCAGATCGCTTTACTGAGGAAAAAAAAAGGCTTTAAAAACTGCAAATGAACAGCAGGTGCAATTTGTGTATTGGTGGTTTCAAAGCACAATGACTAGAAATGAGGGGGAAATACAACAAAGTTGTGATTTGAACAACAATAAATGAGGTATTAGAAATTCTCACAGTTGAATAAAATGTATATCTAAACTCATGACATCCAATTTATCAGAATCTGCTCTTCATATCAAGTATAAATGGAAAACAAAAACATGGGAGAAAACAAAATCAAGGGTCACGACTGCAGCTGCTGGAATGAGAGGAACATGCAAATGCTCTGTATAATTTAAAATTTTTTTTAGGGCTAGCAGTATGCTGTAGAAACACCGCTAGCTCTGAGTAGTGCTTGTGATCGGGCTCGGTAATCTGTCCATCTGATTTATATATCAGGAAAAAAAACATTCACTGATCCAAACAAACAGTGCTCTTGTACACCTGCACTTAGACACTTAGAGATTTTTGTATCAATTCCCATCATTTTCATCGTTGCTTTGTTTAGAAATGCTGAAAAAAAAAAAAAAAAAAGGGCAGAATATATATATACACTGTATATTGACGTCTAGTGTGTCATATTGCGGCGCATCTAAAGAACATAATTTAAAACCACCAAACGTTTTGATGATGATAAAATCTGCATACGTGATCAACAGCCTGTGCTTTTATTGACTGGACACCACAAACCCCGCCCTCTCGCTTCCCCCAAGATTCCCAAATGCTGGAAAAAGTCTGTGCAAAGTAAATGAAATTCAAGATGTACATTTGCTCATGAATTACAATTTCCAGACGGCTGGATTTTGCTTGCGTTTAGTTTTTATCCGAGAAAGCCAAAATTAATTTGGAAAAAAGAAATCTAGAATCTATAGCTCTTGTGACCCGTGTGCGCACGTGTCATCACTGTATGATATTTATCCAACCCTAGCAGCAACATTTGCATTATGATTATGAACTGATCGCGCTGAATATGCGAATTCGATTCTCCTCATATTATACCGCATGACGTTACATGGCGCCTTTTCCTCCACACTGAAACGTCTCATAAGAGATAAATTTACAGTTCATTTTGGAAAAACAGCCACCTCTCATAGAGATCAATAATACTGGTGTTAGAACACAGAATAAACACACACACAAACACACAGGAGTCTGGATGGCTGGATGTGAATGCAACCAAAAGACAGAACCGCAGCCATTAACTACATTCCTTAGACATGGTTCCTACTCACACAAACATACCGAGTCTTTTCTGTCCTACACTTTCCCAAACGACACCTTATTCACTATACAGGCCACACGTTATTGTCTCACATCTGTCTCTCTTCAATGTTAAATACCCACTGAATTCATAGCACTGAAGTACATCACTTAAAAAAAAAAAAAAAAAAAAACAGATCACTCGGGGGTCAAGGCGATACGATACCATCACGATTCCAAGGTGTCAATTAGATTTGTATTGCGATTCTGTAGAGATCACAAATTTATAAATATACTGATTCGATATGGTATTTTTGCCAATTTGTGACATTTTACACCTCAAATCAGAACGTACATGAATTAAAAAAAATATATAAAATGCATGATTGCGGTACATGATTTCACAGACAAAACTGAATCGAGTTTTTATCCCCCACATCTAATCAAATACATGTACTTATTTATTTATTTTTTCTTTTTTGGTGGGGGGGATAGGGGTTTCATTTTCAGATGCTCACCTACCTAAACATTTTTCACGACAGTTATGCAACTTAATTGCTTGTATTTGAGCAGCATCTGAAAACTTGAATAACTAAATCAATCCATTTCTGAACCTTAAAAACATCATCTTTCCACAGATGACGGATTTCACGTCTCAAAACTATGTAGAATTTCAAGAAAGGTTGCTCAAAACAAACAAACAAACACGGATATGTGGAAGTGATATGATTCAGTGCGATGGTGATAAAAATTAATTAAGAATTCAATAATTAAATTAATTCTTTCGATACATGTGTGTATGGAATCAAGCAGAGATTTAAACGGTTAATAATTTTTTTTTTAAAACACTGACCACCTCATCAGCGTACTGGTTCAAATATTCCCCTCTATAGGCCCCTCAAACCTGTGGGTTTCTGTTCTGTGATTTTTAAGCCGCACGTCTACACTGTGCCGTGTGACGATAACATGAGCCCTACATAGTGAATCAAAAAAAATAAGAAAAACGAGCCTCCTGATCATGAAACCATCCTCCCTGTAGTGCCCACATCCACTTAATAATGTGCAACTGAAACCCAGACAAGGTTCCTGCCTTTTTCCTGCGCTTACCGCCATGACCCATAATGCACTGCGTGCCCTCTTTAAAGATGCTGCATGGCTTAGTGAATAAAAAAAATAATAATAAATGGTGCTTTCGGACACAACTCGGAGGAATCCAGACCCTGCTGATTCTCTTCTCTGAAATCACGAGAGTGTGCAGTCGTAAGTGCCTTCCTCGGCTGCCTCGTCCTCCGATTCCGCCTTATGCTTGTCTTCCATAACGCGAGGGGCGGAGCCGGCGGGGATCTCGAGAGTCATGGGGAGGGGAAAAGCCGGGACGCCGCGGTGCTCCTCTGCTCGGGGCAGGACGGGGTCGGCCATCTTGGAGAGAGACGGCTGAAACGAGTCGAGTGAAATCTGATCCATGGAGACGTCGCACAGCTTCTGCAGCTCGGGAGCGATGAGGTTCAGGAAGGGCTTGTAACCAAGACTGGGGACAGAGAGAGACAGAGAGCTCGGTAAGTGTTTTCGAAGGATTTCTTTTAAAACGCAGCACACATGCGCACGAACACAAACACCGACTGACCAATCGGACGAAGCCCACTGGTCGATCGCGACGAGTCCAGCTTGTACACTCTGAACCGTGTCTGTATCCGCGGCGTCTAAAAATCCCACAACTTGCTTGATGACGCCGACATCACGCAGAATCAGGCCAATCACAACGCTCCATTCCAAACATCCCGCCTCTAAAAACACATGCAGCAAATACCTGTGGAACGACGACAACCTGATTAACACACTCCAGATGAAGCACCTACCAGTTACAGACACAGACAGAATGAACAGATTTCACAACACCCACCACTCCCCCCTTTACACACACACACACACACGATTCATCATCTTGAACACATCTTTCTTCACAAAAAGCACATGAATGTTTACATTCCAGTGGGAACAAACTGTCCCTCAGTGATGATGTCAGCATCCTGATGTGTTTACCTCAGCTGCACCTGGGACTTGTGAGGACCCTTGTTGGCCAGCTCCATGGAGATGTGCTCCAGCTGTGACTGGCTGAGGCTCAGGGTGGAGAAGTTCTCGTCCACCATCGTCCAGTCACCATCCACCATGGAGCTCGTCTCGGTCAGATCTGTGGCTGAGCCGATACTGCACTCCTCCGCTGGAGATGAGAGCCAACGTTAAATAAATTGATAAACGAACTTAAACGTGTGACGGAGAGAAGCCAACTCACTTTTATTGATGAGGGGAGACAGAAAGGCTTCTTGGGTTTGTGGAGCCCCGTGGGAAGAGGCCGAGTCAGTCTCTTTAGGCTCCGCCCCCAGACCGTCCAACCAGTTGTGATTAGTAGTGATCTGAGGCGGTGCCGTGTCCATGTCGCTGTTCAGTAAACTGTCGTTAGAGCGCGACTTCAGCAGACGTGTGCTCAGGACTGCAGAGAGAAAAAGGGAGAGTAGGTTCAACAATTTACTCAAATATAAGTTACGTATATATAAAAACACGAAGTTGTTTACACAGCGTAGATACACACACACCTGCTCGACAGCGTCCATTTTTGAGGGGTGAGCCAGCCGGGAGAACAGGAAAAGGCCATAGGAAATCGTTATGAAGGCATTTAAGGGCAGAGACAAAGTCAACGATACGAGCGACCCGCGTGCGCTCACGGGTCAGCCAGCCAATCAGCTCGAAGCCCAGCTGCGCAGAGAAACAGCCGAGGTCTTTCAGGCGAATCTGCTCCAGGAGATGTCGAGCATGACGCCACAACATCATGTCGATGTACATGTTCTCAGCACTGTCGCTCTCCTTACTGCACACACACACACACACGATACAAAAATATCAGCAAACCATGATCAAATGTACTGTAGTTTATAGATTACATTATACAGTATTGTGATTTTCAGGTGTGCGTGTGTATATACACAAAATGCTTATAGAGCTTCATTTAAAAGTCAAGATATCCGATACTGATGTCAAGATCTGGAATAGGTTTAAACGGAGTATAAAATTTATTTGTGTTGATGGAAAATCCTCATAAAAACAAAAAGAAGTGTGTTCATGTATATCGGACCCTTTAGTGGAGTGTCCTGAAGGCATGCTGAAGGTTTTCTGCAAATTAAATTTTCCTGTAGAAACAGTTTCTGCTGTCTGAGACAGACTGATGCTGCGATGGCGGAAAAACTCAAAACCTCCGGAAGAGCTCGGCTCCTAAACGGAAGATAGGGAAAAAAACAAAAAAAACAAAAACACAATCAATAAAGTCAACATATTTGAATATGACTGGATGTGATAAAAAAATAAATAAAATATAAGGGGTCTCTACATGACTTTTAGGTTTACTTCTCTCTTGAATGTAATAACTTTCTTCAGTTTAACATCAAAAAAATTTTTTTTAAAGGGCATGTTAAAAATGGTGTGCCTGATCGTCACCATGTTCACTTCACCTCACTCACCTGACTGGTTGGAGTAGTGGGTGGAGTTTCACTCTCGCCTGACCCAATGGCCTTGAGGAATCGGATCATGTGACGACAGAGATCCCATTTTCCTTGCTCGAGTGCGGTGTTGAAGAGGAGAGTAGCGTGCTGACGACTCACTGCCGGAGCCTCCATGTTCTAGCAAAGGTATGACAGGATTATGAGAAACGTTACTTACAAACTCAAAGCGACTAAATCTGCGCTCACATTACAAGCCATAGTGGTCAATTAGTTTTTTATTTATTTATTTATTTATAGTTCGGATTTGCATGTCCGCTGTGGAATCCACTGTGCATGTCCGCGTGAATCACTTCACGCTGGTAATCACGCCTAACATCTTTCTGAGTACGAAATGTTCTCCTGTGTTTGCAAACCTGTCAGTTTATTAGAGGGCCAGCAGCAGCAGGAAGTAATAATTATAGCAGGTATGATCTTCCAGGTGTCAGCTGTACGCTGTGATGTGGCGTGGACTGTATTAATATAACCTAAGCAAGGCTGTGTACAGTAAACAGGGCGAAAACAAAGATAAGTAAACAACTGTTTACTGCTCATAGAGTTAAATGTTTATTTACATTATCTCTCTTCCACAACGTTAAAAGTGATTTAAAATGAATCATGTCCTTTATAAAAATTGATGATCTAACATTAATAATGTAAAAAATCTGTCTATTTGTTGTGGTATTAGAGGAATTAAAATGTTTTGCGATGTGCTCACATGATGTATACAGTCTTTTTACTCTACATTTTAGTACATGTCTCTACAACGGATTTTAAACAAAGCTAATATGCATGTATTTGACCCTTATTAACCCATCTTAACCGAATGCTGATAACCTTATAAACCTTCTGCCAACATTTAACTGTTTTCTATGAACCTATATATATATATATATTTTTTTACCACACCTCCGCAAAACATCAGAACTGAGAGTTTTTAGCGTTTTACCTGGAGTATGATGAGATATGAAGCTGCTGTGTCCAGGTCCCGGGCCATGATGCACTCCTCAAAGAGATCTTTTGGATTCCCGACGGCAGCAAACAGGTAGTTCCAGAGGTTAAACTCGGTCTTGCGGGCACAGTGGACGATGGTGCGCAGGAACAGAGGGAACTCGGCCAGGAACTTGGCCACAGTGGGCAGCAGCGGGTCGGGGATGGGCTCGCGAGACGTGGCCTCCTCCTCCAGCACCACGTGCACCATCAGCTCCAGCACGTGCGAGAAATAAGGCAGTGATGAGCATGACTGAGCCAACAGCAAGGCCTGCTCGCCCAAATTTCTTACCAGCAGCTGGCGGAGGAGGTGGTGGAGGTAGATCTGAGATGTCCTTTCTACCAAACAGAACGGAAAGAACGACTCCGGGGGCTCTCGGGACATAGAAAACGTGGAGTGCCTGCGAGAAAGGCTTTCTTTGGTGGAAGAGTCTCCTCCGGCGCATTCCGAAGAGGACGGATTTCCTCCGAGGCCATCTTTGGAGGAAAAAGATGAGTCGTAGAGAAGGGTATCGTTAGCAGCGCCCAAAACGAGTGCGTCCTCCGACAGCACGGCGAGCGGGTAGATGTCAAGGAGGAAAGAGAGCATGATGCGGCGCGAGAGGAACGAGTGTGGTTTGCGGTTCTCGCGGCGCGGGAACAGAGGGAGCCACACCTTCATCCCTGACTCGCCGCATGAGAGCCACAGAGCCTCCACCAGGTGGCGCTTCTTGGAGCCGGAGTGACTCGATGCCCACACGCTCTCCACACACTGAGCCAGAACCACCGGGGGAGAGAAAGGCAACTACAGGGAGACAAAAATTTTTAAAAAAATTATATATATATTTGTTTAAATCTACTGCATACACAAGGTCGGTAACTCACCAGTGTTTTCTGACTGGCTGATGTGTCCTTGTCTCGTACCTGTGGGCAAGACCGATCTCTCTGCAGCATAATGAGCTGACCGGCCAAATTCAACAGAATACTTTCTGCATTACATGCCTGAGAGAGGGAGGGGGAGAAGGGTTGGTAAATAAAATGGTAGAAAGTTATGTTTCTATCTGTCATGTAAAAACACTTGTCATGACATTAAATAAAAATAAAAACGCAAAATTTTATCAGAGGTGGAAAGAGAAATTAAATTTTGTACTTAAGTAAAAGTACTGTTACTTTAGTGAACTTTTACTGAAGTACATGTAAAGTTACTCTTATAAAAATCTACTCAAGTAAAAGTAAAAAGTAGCTCATTAAAAATTTACTCCGTTACTTTTTTTTAATAAAATTTATTTATTTATTTATTTTTTTTTAAACAGCAGGGGTGGGATGGGGGATGGAACACACTTGCATAATAAATCTGTTCTCTTTGTTGTGCTTGAAATCAAAGTGGTCGCTTAAATATGACCAGAGGTTTGCTTCATAAGAATTTGTTGGCATTTCACTTTCAGCTGTGTCTGCATCACTGACATCTGTTTTGTCTCCATCCTTCTTGTGAATTTAGCGCGTTTGTTCTCCATCAATCAATCAGTGCAGTGGTTTCCAGCATGCAATTTTTTTCCTTCCCCGTTGTATTATTTCTATTTTTTTTTTTTCTTCAAACAAAACATCCTTAAGTAAAAGTAAAATTACAGATTTTAAAAACTACAAGTATACAAAAAATCTACTCAATTACAGTAATGCGAGTAAATGTAATTCATTACTTTCCACCTCTGAATTTTATACATGCATAAGGTGTGTGTATTTGAATAAAAGCCACGTATGTGGAAGCTTTGTGGTTTTCAGTGATCAGATATCCCCACCACTGTTTTAAATGAAGTGAGCGAGAGTGTGTGTGTGCTTAAAATGTGGTTTTCAGTGACAGTGCCATGTTCAGAGTGAACGTGGTCGTTGTACCTGCTGTATGGTTTTCAGGGACATTCCCATCACTGTTTTGTGTGTGTGTGTGTGTGTGTGTGTGTGTGTGTGTGTGTGTGTGTGTGTGTGTGTGCGCGCGCGCATCTGCTGTGTGGTTTCCAGTGAGCGCGTTAGTGAGAGCGCGTTAGTGAGAGCGCGTTAGTGAGAGCGCGTTAGTGAGAGCGCGTTAGTGAGAGCGCGTTAGTGAGAGCGTGCACGCAAGACAGTGTGTACCTGCTGTGTGGTCTTCAGTGACATTCCTGTCTCTGTTCTGACTGAAGTGAGGGTGACTGAAACCACCAGCGCAGGATGAGGAATGTAACGTGACATCGACACTTCCTGTAGAACATCTACACACACTGAAGTGCTGAGAACACGGAGGGAGAGAGAGAGATGCTCTAAACAATCTCAAATCACTATTTGAAGCAGAATGTTTCATGCTTTTGTTTAAAGTAAATAAAACTTTAAATATTATCTTGCAACAAAAACCCTTACAATAATTACAAACATTTTTGATACTTTTAAAAAGTGAAGTTCTGTGTAGGAGCTGCGGAAACAGTGTTGCCAGATTTATCACTTTATTGCAAAATGGAAAAAAGCCATTAAAAAGGAAAAAAACTTAGCTAGACACAGTGTTATCAATATGTTTAAATGTATTTTCCGTGTGTGTGTGTGTGTGTGTGTGTGTGTGTGTTAGTTACCCATCTTGCTTCTTTTCGATGCTATAAAGGCAGATGGAGCAGTCAGTGCGAAATAAAATAATCGTGTTTCTGAACACGTTGAGCAGCAAAGTTTCAGCGTGCAGCTTCGTCACGCTCGCAAAGGCGTTGTCGAGGTTCGAGGACCGGAGATATAATCTCAGCTACGCATAAACAAAAAAAGCAGAGGACATAAGGAAATGGTGAAATCAATTAAAAACACAAATATCCTGTTATTCATAGTTTTATATTTACATATTTGTCTTTTATGTGTGAGAGAGTGTGAGTGTGTGTGTTTGGAGACAATAAAAAAAATAAAAATAAAAAAGTAGAAGCATCAGTTTTTAAAAATACTCAGCCACGTGTTGACATTGCCTTAGGCTACGTTCACATTACCAATCTGAAGTGAATCAATTCAGATTATTTATTTTTAAACCCAAATGTGCTGGATCTGATAGTCAAAAAAAAACTTTTTTTTTTTAAATCTGAATGCACAAATCTGACCTTTTTCAGATTGGATCTGTGTCATCCTCTTATGTGGTCCTGGATCGGATACATATCCGAAATGTGATCATGTGATTTGAATGAGATTGGGCAGATCATTATTTATTACATGTGAAGGGCAATCACTGACGAATTAATACCTGCAGCATGGGGATTTCATAGCAGAGCAAGCAATAGACAAAACAGTTAAAGCAAGGCTTCTGGCTATCTTTCTTTCTTCTCTTGGCCCTCAACAAATACAGCAGACCAACTGCTTGTCGTCCTCCAGAGCGAAATCCCACGCATATTTATGCTGAAATCACATCTATTGTTTGTAATGAATGAGTGGTCACACAAATATGACTTGTTCCAACCCAGATGGCGCGAGCAAAGACCTTTTTATACGTACGTGCGTGCCACATAAGACGACAGATGCACCCACATTAGAGTCGGGGAAAAGTCACTTATAATTACCTTCATGATGTGAAATCTGATCCGACCACAAAACAATGCGGCTTGTAATGTGAACTTAAAATTTCTTCAAATTTTTCTTAAATGTTTATTTTTATGGCTTCATTATTGGGTTAATAATAAGTTTAGATTTCAAACATTTGCTTTGCAGCATTTCTTTCCATGTGCTTCAGCATTCCACACGGAGCTGCACAGGGTGAACAAACTAATGTTGCAAACGGTTCACGACGTTGCGGTAAAAGATAAACACTTCAACACAAATTAACCTCAAAGTGAAAACCTAACGCACCACACTGCCCCAATTTTGAATATTTTCCTTCCTACATAACCCCATAATGTTTTAGTGATGACATAACCTCTGGCAAGCGCAACGTGATGTATTACAGTTTAATAAATAGGAGAAAGAAAAAAAAAAAAAAAAGTCTTCTGTCAACAAGCAACACAATCTCAGCTTTAAACAAATTAAACGACCCCCGCACCCCCCTCACTCACACAAACAAAAAGCCCATTGTGTGTAAACTGTGGTGCCGTACCTCCTCCTGCTGGTCGATGAAATTGTAACAGGCAACGACAACAAAGTCATTCCACCAGGTGAGGCCGCCGGTCACGGTCATGCTCTGTTCCTGTAATACACACAGGTAGGACGGAATACAAAACAAAACTGTTATGACTGTGCACACTACAAATAAAAATTAATTTAAAAAAAGTTGCAAGTCATCCAAAATATGTCCGATCAGAATTATGTACGAGAACAAGTGTAACATTTTACCTGTGTAATGTTTCCAAACAGTTTCCATTTCCTGGTATATAATGAGTAATGTGCAAATCCGCGTCTCCCCGCGACCACCAAACACTGACCTGCTGAGTCTATGGCTGCAAACTGCACACACACACACACACACACACACACACACACACACACACACACACACACACACACACACACACACACACACACCTTAATACTAGGCAGGAATTCCATTCAAACCAGTGCACAAAAACAAACACGCCTTCATACAAAAGTAAGATAGTCAACTTGACACATTATACACACACCACCTGTGCTTTAAACAAATTAAACGCACACCTTATACACACTTACCCGTATTGGCCAGTTAGTTTCTAGGTATGTGCTGTGAATCTGAAAGCAAAAATATTTTGCAATTATTTGAGCAAGTTTGAACTCTGATACAGAAAAACACACAAGCATGAATCAGTGTGTAATATACTGTAACAATTAATATTATTAATAATAATAATAATAATAATAATAAAGTGATACAATTTGATTGTGTACATCAACGTTCGTGTTTGTAAAGTACGTGTAAACGCAGGTGTGCAACAATAAAACATCATGCAGCATGTGTTTACTGTACCTGACTGTCCTCCTGGAGTGTATGCACATGTATTTAAACGGGCCGTGTGTGTGTGTGTGTGTGTGTGTGTGTGTGTGTGTGTGGTCACTTAATCAGTGTAGCAGGTGTGTGTAGTTTTTTTTTGCATGTACCTGCACCACATGCCAGTGTTTGTGTCCCAGTAAAGTGCTGAGCTGTGTGTGTGTTGTGCTCCGTGCTGAGTGTTGCTCCTGGTTGTGTATCTGAACCGCAGCATCTCCGCACGTCATCAACAGCCGATCCTCCCCGTGGAGAAGCACCTGCTCCTGATTACTCTGTATATACCACAGCATTAGAGAGAGAGAAATCAAACTATTTCATCTACACACACATTTTGATGGTAAACTTCAAAGCATGTTGGTGTGTTCTTACCGTACAGGGGTTGACTGTGAGCGCGCTCTTAATAAACTGAAACTGCAGAATGGAGGCCTGGCTTAACTGTTGAGACTGCTCTGTTCCCGCTTCTGTACTGCCAATCACCCACAGGTGGTAACCCTCTGCACCCCAGCTCTGAAAAGCAGACGCAAACAGGACATGACGTCACAGCCACCTCCACCACTACACGCTCCCTACGCGCATCATTAAACAACTAGAGCAGATCTCTATTATTTGGCAAAAAGAAATGCTGAGAGGTTTCACCATAGAGCTGATCTTTAGTGGCTCCTTCTTAGTGCCGTCTGATCGGTACCTGAGGAGAGAAAGAGAGATGTGGAAGCAATAGTTATAAAGAGAAAGTGATATGGAAAACAAACATCTCCCGTATTTAAAACTAGAACCTCCTCCTCCACTTGATCTGTGTAGAAAACATGACCTAGTTTCTGGAATGTGACATACAAATTTACAGTGGGGCAAAAAAAGTATTTAGTCAGCCATCAATTGTCCAAGTTCTCCACTTAAATTACAGGCCTCTCTCATCTTTTCATCATTAGGTATACCTCAACTATGAGAGACAAAAAAAGAAAAAGAAAAATCCAGAAAATCACATTGTAGCTTTGCAATTTATTGTGGAAAATAAGTATTTGGTCAATAACAAAATTTCATCTCAATACTTTCACCAACAAAAGATATACAACAAACACTTTCTGTAAGTCTTCACACAGTTTTCACACACTGTTGCTGGTATTTTGGCCCAGTCCTCCATGCAGATCTCCTCTAGAGCAGTGATGTTTTGGGGCTGTCGCTGGGCAACACGGACTTTCAACTCCCTCCAAAGATTTTCTATGGGGTTGAGATCTGAACACTGGCTAGGCCACTCCAGAACCACGAAATGCTTCTTATGAAGCCACTCTTTCGTTGTCCGCGTGGTGTGTTTGGGATCATTGTCATGCTGAAAGACCCAGCCACGTTTCATCTTCAATACCCTTGCTGATGGAAGGAGGTTTTCACTCAAAATCTCACGATACGTGGCCCCATTCATTATTTCCTTTACATGGATCAGTCGTCCTCATCCCTTTGCAGAAAAACAGCCCCAAAGCATGATGTTTCCACCCCCATGCTTCACAGTAGGTTTGGTGTTCTTTGGCCTGACCATATGACATTCTCCCAATCCTCTTCTGGATTATCCAACGGTCTCTAGCAGATTTTAGACGGGCCTGGACATGTACTGGCTTAAGCAGGGGGACACGACTGGCGCTGCAGGATTTGAGTCCCTGGCGGCGCAGTGTGTTACTGATGGTAGCCTTTGATAATTTGGTCCCAGCTCTCTGCAGGTCATTCACTGGGGGGGGGGGGGTTGGGGGATGTGGTTCTGGGATTTTTGCTCACAGTTCGTGTGATCATTTTGACCCCATGGGGGGAGATCTTGCATGGAGCCCCAGATCGAGGAAGATTATCAGTCGTCTTCTATGTCTTCCATTTTCTAATAATTGCTCCCACCGTTGATTTCTTCACACCAAGCTGCTTACTTATTGCAGATTCAGTCTTCCCAGCCTGGTGCAGGTCTACAATTTAGTTTCTGGTGTCCTTTGACAGCTCTTTGGTCTTGGCCATAGTGTAGTTTGGAGTGTGACTGTTTGAGGTTGTGGACAGGTTGTGGTCTTTTATACTGATAAAGAAAAAGCTACACGTCTCTGTCCTCCACTCGTTACCTGTATTAATGGCATCTGTTAAGAGGCTCCTCTGTCCTACACTCGTTATCTGTAGAGGTCTGTGAGAGCCAGAAATCTTGCTTGTTTGTAGGTGACAAAATACTTACCAATTAATTCATTAAAAATCCTACAATGTGATTTTCTGGATTTTTTTTTTCTTTTCTTATTTTTTCTCTCATAGTTGAGGTATACCTATGATGGAAAGTACAGGCCTCCCTCATATTTTTAAGTGGGAGAACTTGTACAATTGGTGGCTGACTAAATACTTTTTTGCCCCACTGTACCACTGTGGCTTTGAAAATGCATGCAATGTCAGTTAGTTACGAGGTTATACTTCGAATATCCTATCTTATAATGTGTTCCATGAACTGCAGACAGGTTTTTACCCCTGACGTAACCTACAGTCTGTATTTCAACTAATTTATTAAACTGCTTATCAGCTACACCGCTCTAAGGCATAACAATGACAGAATGTGAAACATGATGACTCTGAAGTGCTTGTATTTTTGGAATGCAGTCTATGCAGGCACGCGTGAGACTCACGTGAAGTCTTCTCCGAGTGTGCAGACGAGATGAGCTCCAAACACACTCCACAAAGAGAGACCTCCACATGTCCAGGTCACCATGACGACGCTGCAGTCCGGAGACCAACGGATTAGCTTAACTGGACCCGTTTTATTATGGATATCTGAGAGAGAGAGAGAGAGAGAGAGAGCGAGAGAGAGAACGAATGAACATCAGGGTAAAGAACAATACATGGTGTTTAACTAGTACTAATGCACTACATAAAAGGAAAAAAAGGAAAAAAAAAAGGGGGGGGGGGGGGGAAATGAAGTTCTGAATAAAAGAAAATTGGCACAAAGAAATTTTCCCTAAAATTCCACAACACACAAATACAAGCAAAAAGTCCCTGAAAAACCTTCAGAGATTAGCAACTTGCTATACTCATATCTTACACTAGGGGGAAGCAGTGTACAACAAACGACAAACCTATAAACTCCTCCATAAATGCTGCATTAACTAGAACTGTTCTGCCAATTTGATGACTCTGGGCTATCAGTTAAGGTGAGTCAGACATGAGTTCAAAGAAAATTACAGAAATTGGCGAAGAGGTTTTAGACCAAGATACAAGATGCCACTTGCCTTGTAGCTCCATCGACTGGCTACTTTGTAAAGTAAATGTAGCACACAGGTCAACTCTACACTCTACTAGTGATGCGCGAGTCGTCTGGTAACCCACCGGACCCCGCAGGTCGGATTGGGGCGGGTAAAGAAATTGTCGCTTTATTTGCGGGGCGGGTCATTAAAAACAAAATTAAATAAAAAAAAAATCCATGTATGTTGCATGCAATTCCCTATAGCCTATATTAAATATTTGGGAATATCTATTTTCATATTTTAT
>JAQQZT010000011.1:20275853-20290409 GCA_030068275.1 Clarias platycephalus | reverse complement strand
AGATGGAAGACGAGGTGCGGGAGAAATTGAGGTCGGGAATTTACATCATTAAAAGAAAAAAAGGTCAGGCTGCTAAAGCTAATGTTAATGTTCGCGGGGGCGGGCGGGTTGTAAAAATAGATACAGTGGTGCGAGGCGGGGGTGGGGGCAAATCATTTCATAAAAGCGGGACCTGCGGGTTGGAAAAATACCCGACCCGCGCATCACTAAACTTCGTCTCTAATAGCAGAATACTAGCTTTATTTATTTATAAAAATAAAACAAAAAACTTTAAGTCACATGTAACCTGATTTCTCAGAAGTTACTGCAGCCTAAAAACAATATAGTTTGTCCATTTGCTTTGTAAACCTATTAAAAGGCCCCAAGCGACATCCTACTTCTACTTCATCCTACTCCAGTTACCCGTTAATCCAGTCTTCCAGTAATGTACATGGTAAGAGTTTTGGTCATAATTTGAGGTAAGATTACATATAATCACTGAGACATGATGCTGGGTATGAGCCTATATATATATATAATTATTTTTTTTTTAATACAACAAAAGCACATGATTTATTCAAACTTATTGAAATTTTCTGTCCATGTATGAATGTGTGAGACCTGGACTGAGTGTCGGACACAAAGATCTGCGTTTTTATGAATGTTTTATGTAGAAAAGTATATTTGCTAAGATCTCAGCATTTCTACACCTGATAGCTTTATTTATTTATTTTTAAAACGTATGAACCAATTTAATCGTTTGTTTTAAATAACCAGAAGGATTGCTTAGAGATGTGAATACAGAGTTCTTTTAAAAACTACACAATTTGGTTTAAAACAAAAAGACAAAGCACCATGGACATTACAAAATAAATGTTAAAAAAAAAGTGAAAGTATTTGGCCTCTTCCTTTTTTATTTTTGTTGCATATATTTGTCATACTAAATTGATTCAGATAAAAATAAATTATATTATGCAAGGATAACCCAAGTAAGCAAAATACAGTTTTAAAATAATTCAATTTATAAAGGGGGGGGAAAAGCTGCCCAAACCTCCCACATTTCCATGTGAAAAAGGAATGAAGTAAAAAATAAAACTCTTTTAAAGGTTTTGAAGTGTCGTAATCCAAGTCCAGACTTAAATTCAATTGAGTTGCTTAAACAGGCTGTTCTCGCTCGAAAACCCTTCAGTATGGCTGAACTAAAACAATTCCTCCACAGCGATGTGAAAGATTCATTGCCAGTTATCGCAAAGCTTGATTGCAGTTGTTGCTGCTACGAGTGGCACAACCAGTTATTAGGTTTAGGGGGCAATTACTTTTCCCACATAGCATCAGGCAGGTTTGGACAGCTTTTTTCCCATAATAAATAAAATCATTTTGGGGGAAAAAAGCATTCTTGGTTCATTTCTATGCAAAATTACAATCTGTTGAGTGACAACTATCCAAAAAATAAATAAATAAATAAAATTATTTTATATATATATATATATAAAAAAAAAGGGCAAATACTTTTTTACTCCACTGTACCATAATTATTTACTTAAATTGCTTAAATTTTAACTGAATCCTTGACGTCCCTGGTCTAAAATACTAATAAATTTTTATATTTTAAATGAGAAAGGAGCAACAAAATGAAGCAACCATTACAAAATATGCGCCTACAGTAACTGAGTGTGTGACTTACCCGGGTAGTGTTTGGGGCTCAACTCCAATTTGTGTGATAGCTGCATCGATCCTGTAGTGTTGTCTATCATGTAGACCAACACCGAGCCACTAACACACAAACATTTTCATTTTAGTTACAGTTTTTTCTTTTACTTTCATCCGATCATTTTAAACATGATTCAATCTCTATATTAACATCATTATTTGTGTTCATCTCCACATTTGATCCATTCCCCACTGAGCGACTTCACACGCGCAGCTGGCTTTCAACCGAAATCGTTAAATGTTTAAAAGGAAAAATGCGATGCTTTTATTCACATCATCTTTAAACATCGGTGCTACCACGAGATTAAAAATAGCCGCATTCCTCTTCTTTACACGCGCTTGGGACACGTGAGCCTCATCTGCTGTTTAGGACAGAAAAAATTATTCAGGATGTTGCTCTGCTTTTAATTTGAAGATGTGTTGAAAATCTCAGGCTTTCTAAAGAGCCCACAGAGTCACATCTGCACCACAGGAAAGTAATTCTGAAACCGTGATCATACTGAGATGGGCTCGATCTGGAAATAGTCAGCTACTGCGCTCATTCTAATAATCGTTTCTATAGCGACTCATTCAGAGACAACGGGAAGACGGATGAAACGCGTAAGTCCAGGGTTAATTAGAAAATATGCTACCCATCAGAGAAAAAAAACAAACAATAATTAAGAAGTCTTTCTGTAATGAGATGTGTATTCGAAAGTTTAAGGAAGGAATCTCCAGAGTCAAAGATTACTAAGTATCTGTATTTTATCTTTCTACATACTTTGGCATTTGTCTAACAAACAGAGCCACGAACAGGCTACTGACCTTTTAAAAAGGGACATATACCGTACACAGTGATTTTTGGGCATTTATTATTATTTTTTTTATGAAAATGAGCATGTTGCTAACCACAGCAATTTTGAAATGTGCTGAATTTATCATCATCCCTCATGTGTGATAAATGCAAATTTCTTTATGCGAGACGCTGAAAATCTGAGGCTGCACAGGGAAAATATAATTACACCTCGCAACATGTCAAAAAATGTGGCATTACTGAAAAAAAATAAATAAATTTCAAAACCCTCCAGTTACATTTAGTGCATTTTCTATGTCGATCTAAGCTCTCACATCTGAGCCGCACAGATGTTTAAGCGGCGATTTAATATGTTAAAATTGCAGGTGTTCACTGTTCACACATGCACACAAATAAATAGTGACAGAAGAGCGATGCGCATCTTCAGCTCAAGACGATACTCACTGTAACTGCTCTAAATTAACACACACTCAGACAAAGCAAGTACACCACACAAATGATTACACACTCGTTCACACTTTTGCGCGCACACACACACACGTACCTCGCACAACCGAAAGCCATGAGTCTGTATTTGTTATTCACTGCTACACATGTGCCGTCCGTCACATCTGCTGCCCAAACTCCCTGCAACTGCTGCACACAGAAAGCATCATATAATTAGAAGTTCACATACATAATTATACAAAATGTTTCACATGCCTACTTCTAGGTACAGGGTCAACCTGCTGAAATTCTTACCTGTGGTATGTGCGTGACTGATGAGTGCGGAAAGTTAATACAAAATCCTAAAATCTTTACAGTATTTACAGTATTGTCCATATAATGGATATTTTGCTGCTCTGCTACTCCTTTATTACCAGATTTACATAGATTTCATTTCGCTTTGTTTCTTCATGATGCTGTTCACAGCACTGCTCCTGAATCCACCAGTACAGATTGTGTGCACGACTCCCTCTCTCAGTCCTCGCTTGATCAAGAAGGCAAATGTGTTTATATAGAAAAGGATGGAATTTGTACAAGGTCATGGTTATTCGACAAGCTTTTCACATCCTGGTGTTTTATTAGAGCCCAAGCACTATACAGGACCCTTTTGTTTTCCAAAGGATCATCACCCTTTTGGGCTTTTTGGGGGTCTTCACATGCTCAAAACCTCATGAAAATTGGCAGACAGGTTGGAATCTGCGGTCATTAGGATGCCAGAGAGCCGCATGGCCCGGGGCCACCAGGGGCCTTCACATGAGATTTGGCTGCATAGCTCATACACACTTTCACGTAGGCACACGAAACTCGATATACATTTAGAGCTTATTGAGCCGAACAACTTTCGCACTGCAAGTCCAGGGCTCAACTCAACAGGAGGCCAGTTATTTTGAGACAGACACGAGACAGACACGAGACAGACACGAGACAGACACGAGACAGACACTTCTCTTGAATCTCTTCCACGCTCTAACGTGCTGTTTCCCCAGCATGAGCACAGAATGTGTCCCCAACATCAGACCGTCTCAGATTAGTCAGAGTAATGAAAAGGCTCTTACTCTCTTCGCTGTTGCTTCTCAGCTGATGAAAGGTTTGTTTACATTCCATGGAGGGTTAAAAGGTGCTTCTCGAATGCTACTGACTTCCTCACACGTTACCCAAGAGCAGCTTGTTATGACGTCACTCTTCAAAGCACAGCGAAGAAGCTGTTTCAGTATGTTTCAGTTTATACCCTTGTGCAGAGTCAACAGTTTTACTGATTTTGTAATTCATGACCCATGACCGAGTGCTTGGTTTTGCTGCTAAACAGCGACTAAATGTTAGGCTGCAACTCGCGCTTAATTCCTGTTTTTACTTCCCTCTCTTTAGGACTGCGGTTATAGAAAATCGTGATTGTAGAAAAATCTGAACAAAACATTAGACAGTCTGCAAATCAATAAAGTCAGTAAAGCTTTTATTGTTGATAGACCCAAGTAAGGTAAATAAAGATTTTTATTTTTTTTTAAGGGTGCTCCAAACTATTCAGACATTGGCTGGCAGCACAGAGTCTTGTGACACGAATAAATTCTGAAAAAAAAGGGGAAATTTATTTAGAACATCGTGAGACTTACAGGGTCGCAATAGAAACTGAATCAGCACCATCGCTCATATCCTTAAAGATTAATAAGGAAATGCAGACTTGCCAACTAAGAGGAAAAATATTCCTTTCATTTTAAACCATAACTCTTGGCACTTATGAGGCAGCTTTGTATTTTTAAGACACTGGTGAGCTAAATGGACGATATTTAAAATGAAAATAATTCTGATTAAAGATTCGAATGTAACCATTTGCATGGACACTTAAACTTGCATAAAAAGTGTGTTTACATGCTCAAGGCATTTATCCAGAATACGACAGAAGCTGTTACTCCCTGTAGGTTTCAATCTTTTCTGATAACTCCTGCCTTCTGTTGCTGAGTTTAGATACTGTGAGGCCAATGTTTACTGTAGCTTGTATTGGGTTTTAGTAACAAAAGATCCATTGAGTGGATATAAGAGTTATTTCACAATCAAAGCTAAAAATCACTAAACATTCAGGATGTCATCGTGAGAGAAAAATCTGATGGAGAATAAATCTGTGGCTACTAAAACACTTTGAAAACTTTTCCTGCATGATTGGCATGTCAGAAATTCAGATTAAAAAAAAAAAAAAAAAAAAAAAAGGTGGGAAATGTCTCAGGAGGTTTAATAAGAGCGAAGAACTTCCTCAAAAAGCTGTTGGAGGGTCGTTCATTTAAAATTACTAAACCTAAAAACAGTGCATTTGGTAGAGCAGCAAAACATCGGAAATCAAGCAGACAGGATACAATATGAGATGAACTTGAGCTGAAAAAAATGAACAGACGCTTTATAGGGACGTCCAAGACTTGGTTTAGACCTCTTAGACTAAGGCTAGTCTGTTCAAAAAGAAGTATAACTGGTGGGCTTTAATTTAAAATAACATTTTAAAATACTATGGATTATAGGCCAAATTATTTTAGATCTTGCAGTGACAGGAAAGAGCAAAAGCAGAAATGTCAACTAGTCCTGTGTCGAAAAAGCAAAATTCACTTCCATTTTAGACCTCAATGGCAAAAATAAGTTGGTTGTGTTGCAATTGTTAAATTCTTCAGCCTTGTGTACTTTGTAAACACGGCATAATAGAGATGCGAACAGGAAATCGATTCAGTAGTGAAGCACGATTCTTTTGTTCGGTGATTCGCTCTAAAATTGCTCCATCAAAAACAATTTTTATGTTTATAATAGAGATGAACCGGTCGATCAGTCGATGACCAGAACTGCACCGAGTGCAGAAGCTTCTGAGTGGAACAACAGAAACATGTTCTTATACAGTAGCAATACATCAGAAAAAATTCTTTATAATGCTACAGGCGGCACACTATTTAAATCAGACCCGGGCATTTTAAGGCCTCGATTCTGACTGGCCCGCGAAAGGTTGCTTGGAATTAAGAAAATAAACCTACTTTCAAAATTTTGCATAAATGACAGATGTGCTTCACATCTCCACCTAAAACATTCAACCTGACTTTGATGCACTTGTTAAAGCTCAACAGAGGCTAGATTTCTCTCACTGAACAAGAAAAAACACTGAAACATGTTTACTTTGATTTTTTTCTGCACTGTTTGGCAGTTTGACAAAAATGTTGAGTTATGTTACGTTATTATTGACATACAAAGACATTGTGGTATCTTAATGGAAAGTTAAGAAAGTTAAAAACAGAAAGATTGTGGTGTTAATGTGACATTTACGTATTTCAATGTAGAAATAAAATTAATAACCAGAGTAGATTTCAAACGTTTGGCCGCCCGGCCCTCTACAATATTTTCTGCTTCTCATTTGGCCGCTGGGGAATAATAATTGCCCACCCCTGGTTTAAATTAAACGATTTATACATTTTCATCCCGTGTGGTAGGAGTGGATTATTTGCCAAGTTTGTTTAGAACTGAAAATTATGGCAGATACATGCTGCTCAGTAAAAATGCAGCTTTTTTTGCTTAATTAAAAGGTTCCCTTTAGTGACTGCAAGTACAAATCTGTGACATGATGACACTTCCAGAAGTTCTCACCTCAGTGGAGAACCTGTTGGCAGTTGGCGTGATGAATCCGAGTCTTCCATCATCGAGCACGGCTGCAAAACCATCCAACGTCATACAATACTCCATTTCTCTAATGTGGACGCCATTCAGATCCAAACATGGGCCACCTAAGGCAAAGAAAAGAAAAATGTAATTTAAAAAATCCTTCCCATGAAGAAACCATGCCACATGCATCGGGTGCGGTCTCGCATTCATCGGCTGTGTTTAACATAGACGTGGCGAGTGATTTGCAAATAAAAGCTCACCGCGTGAGGACTGCAGGTCCAGGGAGAAGGGGATGGTGCTGAGGTTTACGGCTCTCCGGCCGTTACACACTCCGTCCCAGTGGAGCATGTGCAGATAACCGTCGGCCGTACACACCAACAAATCCTCCTGCAGTGACTGAAGACTGAGACAGAAAAATATAGATAAGTAGACGCCTTACACACATCTCGCATTTATCGCATCACATCACACCCAGTCTTTTAATGTCTCATTAAATGATATCGTTCTCTCTCCTTTGAGCAGAAAACACTGAGCAGAAGTGATCGTGTCCAGGTCCAACAAAAAGAGACGCACAACAAGCTCACCATGATCGACAAGCACAGGAAGTCAGATTTAATGTTGTAATAACTTAAACCCTGGTCTCATCTCACATCTTTTAATAGAAAGAAATAAAGACAGAGGATGAGATGTGAGTCAGACAATAATACGTCCATTAAACACTAATGTTCATTTATGAATAAAGGAATGAAAGGCATTAAGCCAATTGGACCTTTTCCTAGTTACACAAGCAGTGGACTTACTTTGGATTAAGCTGTGTGTGCGCTGACAGTCTAGTACAAGCTTTATAAAGAGGACAATCCATATTTAAAATTTATAACCATGCAGTCAAGTGCTCGTGTGTAAAGGGTGTGTGTACCTGGTAATAGGAGCCTCCAGGTCGACTGGTTTCTTCATTTCCACACTGAGAGCAGGAGCACATTGTTCCTCTTTATACCCAGGAGTAACCTTCACACGAACACTACCCCTACAAACACACACACCATTACTTTCATGCTGCTCTTTGCACAGTTATTACTATATGCACTGTTGTGTCAATTTGTCAAATACAATTCTACATCAACAATTGCGCTTTTTTTTTTCTTCACTTGATGGTTATTCCTTCCTTTTTTAATTACTCGTGACTTCCATCTTCCATGCTTCCATCCATCCATACAACCACACACCAAAAAAACCTTAAAGAAAAACTTGTATTAATATTTTAATACTAAATGTATTAAAGTTTTAAATTTCTTAATTTATTAACAATTTATTTGATCAATTAAAATGTATCAATCTATTAATTTAATGTATTATTAATATTATATTAATATAGTATACATCATACTATTTTTCTTTTTCTGAAGTGTGTATACATTTTTTTTTGCCCGACAAGTAATAATGAAGACAGTAACAAAAAGTCAGATTCGTAGAAGCAAAGGCATGCACATTTTACTAATAAATTTGTTACACACTCAAAAGTGGCATTGACTTTGCATCTACTGACTATATGCAAGATATACAGTGTGTGCAATCTACATCTACAAACCTGACTTTTTGTTTCGTCTTCATTGCTACTGGATGTCTGGAATTTTCTTTGACATCAGTAAAGTACGGAGTTTCCCCACGCGGAGTATACACAGTACTTGGATGGGCCGCTGAAGTATATTAACGGCTGCCCTTTAACATTTGCAAACCTTTTAATAAACCGTCTGGGAAAATGATGCCATCGTAGCGGATGGTTCCCTCTCACGCTACTGCTCCTGTACATGTTTATACTGCTACCGCGAGAGTGCTGTACTAAGAGGAAGGAAACACGGCGTAATATGGATTTTTAAAAATAATAATTATTAATTAATTTAAATTAAATAATACTTTTTAAAATCTTTATTTTTATGGAAGTCCTGCCGGTGTGCATCGACGGAAGAGACTTCAGACATCAATAGTGTGCATTTGGATTTTCTGATGAGTCATGTTGAAATGAAGTTGTAACAAATGTGTGCATTTTACTTGTACAGGGATATGGGAATGACGTCGTGAAACTGTAGAATTTACAAAATTAATAATAATAATTACTATTTGGTGAGAGAAACATCCTAAAAGACATCTTGTGATCTTGTAAATGTGATATTTCTTTGGCTATTTGCCCCAGTTAAAAAATATTGCTGAGTCATGGTTGTACAGTTGGTTAAAATGGAATAAAATTCAGTTCATCGTACTGCGCCTAGGGTGTACTGAGGGCGAAAACAAAAAAGAAAAGGACACGTTACTCTATATTGTGCAATTCTGATATACGAATTATTTTATATTAATTAAAACATAGTAATACAATAAAAAAATGGCTGAAATATGCTCTGGTTTTTAAGGTCTATGCGCTCTGACAAACAAGAGTGTTTAGTTCTTAATGAAATCACTTCGTCATGCTCTACACGTACGGGTAGATGCCTGGGAGCGTTAATAGGTTGGATCACTGAAATGCGAGATTAAATCAAATATATTAAAATGGTGTTAAAGGTCATATGTATTTGTTGTATGTAGTAGACCACTTGTGTTGGCATGTAATGCTGCCCTGATCTGCTGTCTACCACCGCAAGTATATTTCACACCTGTGGAGAAACACTGAAAGGTCTGTCCGTCCGGCCATGTACACAGAACGCCAAATACCTTGGCCAATAAGCAAAATGCATTTTTAAAATTCTTATTAGTTGTAGTATCACAACTACATTTCTTCTTGTTGTCTTTCAACTCAAATTTCATCCCATCCATCTCTTGAATTATACTCTATCAGCGTGATGCATAATGATGTGACAAGCTGCATTTTTTTAAATAATTATTTTTAATCTGTTCATTTTCAGACTGGAGACTACATGTTTTATTGTCCTAGTGTTTCCCAGGAAAAGGCAACAAGTTACCTCTCTCACACAGAGAGAGAGAGAGAGAGAGAAAACGATAAAAGGCATAAACAAAGACAAGTTTAGACTTGAAAATGAGACATCAGCTTTTCTCTTGACGTGCTTCTAAGAGTTTTGAAGACGAAGGCAGATCGCCGATATGTGCAAGCAGGGGGGACACTACAGGAAGTGGAGATAAGTGTGTAGAGATGAGAAGGAAATAAAGATGATATAATCAGGGGTTAAAAATGGATAGGTGTAGTTCAGAATGGTGAGTAAGGGGGAAGAAAGAAAAAGGAAACCTCAACAAACATCCCAAAAAAAAAAAAAAAAAACTCCAGCAGTCAGAGACGTCTGTGGGGCACCAAAACCACGCAATACTTTACCACATGAACCTACAGATCTGGATGCTATGACCGGGTAAGATCTAAAAATACAACTGACAAGTTACACGATGATTTTCTGCTCACCGTGGTTGTAAAAAGCCGTTACCTGCGGTACAGTAGATAGAAATAGTCCTCTGACCTCCCTCATCTGTCCCGCAGAACTGCTGCTCACCAGATGTTTTTGTTTTTATCCACATGACAAAATTGACATTTGTGAGCGAAAAACCATAAGGGATTTCTGAAACACTAGTCTGGGATCAAGAACCATGCCAACTGCTGTCATCACAGATCTTTCCCCCCGCATTAAATCCCCCCCCCCCGATTTTCCTCCCTAATTTAGTCGTGGCCAATTCCTCCCCGTCACTAGGGGGCTCCCACATTAAGTATACTACTATCACTCAGTCAGGAGGGCCGAAGACTATCACGTGTTTCCTCCGAACCACGTGACGCCAGCCGACCGCTTCTTTTCGAACTGCTTGCTCACGCACCGTTGGGGGCGGCGTAACACTGATGATAGGGCGTGCACTTTACCACTGCGCCACTCGGAGGCCTCCCCCCGCATTTTTGAGATGAAAACTAACTGGAGCGTATAATGCGTACGAGCATAATTTAAATGCATTGCGCTACTTCTATGCAGGGAATGCAGTTACTAGCACAGTTCCACATTCTGTATTATAATAAATTAGCCACGTCTGTTATGATACAGCAAAGATCTATTCTTTATTTTTATGTGAGAATCATTTGTTGTAACCCTCAGCCGCCTTCACCCATTAAACACCGCAGGCAAAATTACTACTCACTTAAGTATAGTTTGAATAATATTGAATACATTAAATCATGTACGCACGCCCGCGCACACAAACACACAGGGCTGCACAATTCTCGCTGAAAATGTGAATCATGCTTTTTCCCTATGGGAAATGAGCTCAATTCTCTTGCATAAATTTTCAACCAAAAACAATAATTGGAAAAGTTCACAGGGGAAAAAAAAAAAAAAGATTTAATTTGATTTGAGAAGCCCATAAAGTGAATAACTTAAGCACACCAATAGAATGATAACCATAAAATAAAATAAAAAAAGCAGTTAGGTTATAGTAGTTATTTTATACATTATTAACAACATAAGATTAATTTTAAGCTGCCAACAAACTGCTATTTAATATAGAAAGTTTACAGTAATTAATCTATTGTTGTTAAATGTTTATCTCATGGGCATCAAAAGGAGCTCAATGTTCCACCCTTCAATGATTTCTGATTGGCTGGTATTGTCTGTCCTCTAGCGTGTAATTGGCTGGACCTGAGCGAGTGAGTGTCGTGATACAGTATTTAGGACGTGCTAATATTGAGACGCCACCAATGAGGAAGGGAGACGAGAGAAGCATTGGAGTTGTACGACTGAATCATTTGCTAATGTCTGGCCTTAATGGTGAATTAACAGTGCTGTGTTACACTGTGTGAGTGTGACTCAAGAAAATAAGCGGACATCTGAATGCAGCTTGATCTGAATACAGCATGATACTCGCAAGTGAATTGCCATTATTCAGGAATGAGATTGTTTGAAAGGAGAAAAATAAATAAGTCATACTCTCGATTTACATACACAATTAATCATGCATCCCTATGTACACAGCGTGACAATACAACTAATCTTTTGTACGTGTTGGATATGCGGCATGCTGGTACACATCACTGCACAGACAGACTACAGGCGTCAGCTACTCGTGAATATGAACAGAGACGTTTGTTCAGACGTAGGCGAGTGTCAGTTACGCTGTAAGAAGCTTCAGCACAGGGGATCTACATTAATGCATGCACGTGAAGAAACGCGTTTGGGATTTAATGCATTAAGGAAAACGGAGAACAAATGAAGAAACGTACAAGTAAGAGAGATCACTCACTTTGGATAGATGGGTTCGTACAGATATTTCTCATCTCCACCTCCGACGATGTCAAACAGCAGCACGTATCCATTAGCAGCCTGGAAAAAAGGCAAATTATTGATGAGTGGCTAAATAAATAACGTGCTGGTGTGGATTACACACACACACACACACACACACACACACACACACACACACACACACACACAAAGCCAAGAGACCAAGACATAATGATGGACAAACATACACTATGTCCAAAAGAAAGATACACATTCTTCTACAGAACAATGCAACAAGTCACTCTGTTCCTGTGGGAGAGGACGTCAGGCTTGCGAGCACACACACACAGCTACTAAATGTAGCACTACACCCTTATAACATTCAACTGTTTACATTTAGGCATTTGGCAGACGCTCTTATCCAGAGCGACTTACAAAAAGTGCTTTAAAGTTTACATCACTGGATACATACTTACACACCCGATTTTCTTAAATTTTTCACCAATATGCAACTGAATTTTGCACCCTATAGTCTCATAGTCTAACACTCAAAGAGCCATATGGACATTTCATAAATGCAGCACACTGTAGTCTTTTAAAAATCAATGAACTGCTACAGAGATCATTGAAATGTTATTTCTGCATGCAACAAAGACATTTTAAGCTCAAAAACAAAAAACGCTGGGTTGAAGTTTACTTTCAAATAAAATACTCAATGTCTATTTGAGTCCTCTTCGTATTTATGAAATAAAAAGCTAAACTGAAATCATCCAACATGCAGCAAACCAAAAATGCAGCTTGCATCTGTGTGCCCTCGTTCTTCTATCGTGTGTACATCAGCGTTCAACCTGAATAAAAGCTCAGTAAATCATGTGCCGGCAGGTGTTGCACATCGGCATTTGTGACGCATATTTTCAGCGACAAAAAAAAAAATGAAACACTATAATGTAATTCAGAATTACATTAAAAAAAAAAAAAAACTAATAATTAAATACTCGTTATTTCTTCTCCAAAGCCACAGGAAGCCGCAGCAGAGGGA
Source organism: Clarias platycephalus (assembly GCA_030068275.1). Taxonomy (NCBI): domain Eukaryota; kingdom Metazoa; phylum Chordata; class Actinopteri; order Siluriformes; family Clariidae; genus Clarias; species Clarias platycephalus. The sequence continues at coordinate 20,277,592 of JAQQZT010000011.1, read as the reverse complement.
TAAAGGAGCCACGGGTTGCGGAGCGCTGGTTTACCCCAAAGTCCCCATTTGACCCCAAAGTCCTTCACTATTCAATTTGATCAGTGAGAATGCGCGCAGGAACTGTACCCGGTTCGAATCAGATACGCGAGGGTCAGTTGTACCTGAACACGGAAGTAGATTTATATTTAGAATCTAAACTCTGTGTGCGCGGAGCATGACCACAATCTCATCTTTGCAGAGTATAAAAGAGCAAAAAATCATGGTAAATGCTGGCCAATGTGGAAGAGGAGCAGCAATTGTTCCTAGGCACGGTGGCTGATGAAAAAACGCCCTTAGAAAGCTGTGATCTCGGAGTGGAATAAAAGCAGTGTTCAGTTACCTCGTTTGACATCATAAGACAAGATCATAACATGACTCAACAGGGTAAGTGTTTTGTGATACTGTTGTTTTTTTGCTCTTGTATCGAAAGTCATATTATTTAAATAAACACCGCCTTATTTAATTGAGTTTTGTCCATCCCTTCCTACTGGAGAGAAAACTGGCTGTTCGATTTGCGGAGCAACTTTATACCATCAACTGCAATAAGCTTTCAGGACGTCACCTAAATAAAGTGGGCAGGAGACGATCTGATCTCTGTAGACATTATAAACCAACCATGATCTTTACCGAAATATTAATTCAGACGAGCGTACGCCAATGCGCCGTCTTGTTTAGACAAGCCAGTGTCCACTGTAGCCTCAGGTTCCTGTTCTGCTCTGACCAGACGCTCGTCAGCGTCAAGGTTCACAGTGGGGTTCGAGCTTTTCTGCTCATCATGGTTGTAAAATGCGGCTCTTTGATCCACACTTTTACGGTCAGCTGTTTTCTGATCACTCTCACCTTGTCTCTGCATGATGAAGTTAATTGACCATTATCGACCAAATGCAGCGTTATCTTTCATTCCCTGATCGTTCCATACAGTCTGTAATAAATCACTGAAAAGATAATTACCCCCCCCCTTCTATCCATGTAAAAACCGGTCCGATCTGAATGGGGCTGTACTGTAAATGATGGACGAATTCTGACAAGTAGCACAAAGGCACAAAGAACAGCACAAATGTACTTAAGTAAATAATAAAGACGGTATGGGTGTGTTAGTTCTGTTCTTCCAGAAAATTATCATACTGCAATAAAGGACAGACAATGGCTGACTGAATTAGCCACTCGTCAGCAATCATGCTGTCAAGCCTGTCAGTCTTTTTGTCAGTGTGACCAGACACACACACACACACACACACACACTGATGGAATTCAGTAGCCCTCTGACATTAACAGAAGCAAAGCCTGTAACATGCATGGCTACAAAGAGCTGCATTCAACACGCACAGTATATTTGTAAAATTCTTGCTGCGCATTTTAGCTCAAAATCTCTAAATGTTACACCCCCCCACCCCACCCCATTTCAAGCTCTGCACATTTTACTTGTTACATCTTTCAAAGTGGAAAATATGACCTTAAGCTCTGTTAGTAAGGGAAGGAGCAGCTGAAAGACTCAACACACAAACGGGAAAATAGAAAGAAAAAAGGGAAAAAAAAGGGAAAAAAAAAAATAAATCACAGCAGGATTTTAAACTGCAGTTGCAGAGGCAGCTCAAAATAAGCTTGACCCTCTAGACACTGGATTTGAACCAAATTCATCCCGTGTGTGTGTGTGTGTGTGTGTGTGTGTGTGTGTGTGTGTGTGTGTGTGTGTGTGTGTCTGTGTGTGTGTGTGTGTG
>JAQQZT010000011.1:20163707-20180462 GCA_030068275.1 Clarias platycephalus | reverse complement strand
TTAATATATCAATAAAAGGACTTGAACTCCACGCCTGCTTCTCCTCTGCATTTATGCCACGTACACGCCACCCGCGATATCCTGACATTAGATTAGTGTAAAACTGTCCTTTGGTCTGATTAGGTGACACTGTTGGTCATAACTGAGGGCATATTTATCCAGCGTGGCTACCACATTTGGTTTGCACTTAGTAGGGCTATCAATTGATTTCCACCAGGACAGTGACCCCAACCACACCTTTGGGTTATGGAAGAGCTATTTGTCAATGAAGGAGAGTGATAAACGCTGCATCAGTTGACTCCCACAATCACCTGATCTAAATCCAACTGAGATGGTTTGGGATGAGTTGGACCAAAGAGTAAAGGAAAACCCGCCAACAAGTACTCAACACCTCTGGGAACTGATGGTGACATCATGAGGTCGACTGAGAGAATGCCAAGAGTGTGCAAAGCTGTCATCAAAGCAAAAGGAAGCTACTTTGGTGAATTGAGTTATTTAACACCTTTTTGTTGACAGCATAGTTCCATAATTGCTCTGTCACAATTTCAATATCTTCAGTATTAATGTACAATGTACAAATGCTGAAAAAAAGTAAATCATCGAATAAGAAGATGTGTCCAGACTTTTGACTGGTAGTGTATATTTGGAAAATCTGTCAAGTTTTCAAGAGTGTCAAGAGTCATGAGTCATTTTGTCATAATTTCACTATTTCACTACCATATTGTTTATATGCTGTAACTATATTAATACTAGTGCTATATTAAATTACTAGTATATTTTAACTTTTGCAAAAACTTATTGTTATTAGTTAGTTATTATATTTTTATATGTTATTATATAGTCTGAATGATTGGAATGCATAAAATGCATAACTGGCCAGAGGAGTATGTGTTCATTCTGTACTGCTTGTTAAAACCCAGACATCTGGTCAGAGTCCATTTCAAATGCGGTGACAGGAAAAGCTCTACTGTGAAGCAAAACATAACTTCAAATTGATTTGCCTTATCTATTGACACAAACTAATCACTAATAGTTAAGCATTAAAAGACAACTGTTTTTCCCATTCAGTCAAGTAAAAAATTTTAGTTGAATATCCCTAAAGCCTAAGACTAATAATAGTAGGAAATCTAAAACTAGGAATAAAGCATTTTACACCAAAAAGCATTTCTGTTGAACAAATTGAACTTGGAAATTCAAGCAAAACATTGTGTTAAAAATGTTTCTTCACTGTGGAGCTGTCTAGAGATGCCAAGATTGTGCAAGACCGTCATTAATGCTAGACTGAAGACTTCCATAGTTTTGTTTCAATCTCATTATAAAATGAGGGAAACAATGAAAATGAAGAAAACTTTAAAGTGGTAAAAATGCATTACTGATACTGCCTACAAAAGATTTAAATAGTTAAAGCATTAACAGATCAGTTTTCTCCTCTAAGGTTTAATAGGAAACCCTCAACTGAACGTTTCCCTGACGGAAAACGTTTCCTCCTGTTGCCGTTCCTCTAATGACAACGTTCCTTCTACCAGAAAGTGAAGAAATAGTAGATATGGAGTTAGTAAATGTTTGCCGCTTATGGCTAGTAGAACATATAATTATACATATTGACACTGTTATAAGCACTGAGAAATCAATATTCATAGCAAACAATACAATCTTTTTAGAGAACCTAAGTGAATCTAAATGAACATTGTATTTAATTTCCTGTACAAAAATGACTACTGACGCTTCTTTCGATTTGTCTGTTATTACATTATAGAGGGAAAAAAACATGTGGTGCAACAAAAAGGTGCATGATAGACCTACAAACATATCAGTCGAGGATACTGATGTGCAAAGTCTCAAAAACAGGGTCAGAAAAGGGTGATGGGGATGCAGGTGTGTGTTCATAAAATAATGTTTGTATGAACTTACCCCTTTGAGCTTCTCTTCTATTCGTTTTTGCAAATCTCCAGCCAAGATGATGCCAATGCCTGCTATTATCATAACTGCACCAGTTATAATGAGTGCATAGATGAGACAGATCTTGCACTTCATTGTCCCAAATCAGAGACCTCAAGAGAAACTTCAAAATTGAGCAAAACAAATAGACAAAAAAAAAAAAAAAACCTTTAAACTATAAACTCAAAAAAGCATAACAGGATCTCCTTGAAAAGTGTGTATCTTTATGATCTCTACCACACTCAAAACTTGCAGTCACTTGCTATTCTGTTCCTCTTCATCAGACGTATTCAAGGGAGTTCTTCAGAGAGGTTCTGCACAATGTGAGATAACAGTTTGAGAAAGCAAAGAGCTTAAACCCAAACTTAAAGTTTGAATAAGTTTAGAAGTTTAAGCGAGTTCAGAAGTGTGTTGTTTGCAAGTCAGGCGTGCTCAGGCGTTCCTATGAATGAGTGGGGTGGGAAGAAGGAGGGTCTAAACTGAGCCTTGTTGCCAGATTAACAAAAAAAAAGCTTACTGAGCAAGATCTTGTGTTTCGAAATTTCCTTAATTTAACTGAACATGATTGAAAAATTGCATGCATTTTTTCTTTTATTGTTCTCATAAAATTGTTGTTTAGACTGATTTTAAAAAATTTGATTTCATTTTTAACTAACTAAAATAGTCAAGGGGCAGGTTTGTTACCAGATTCACTGTTCAATGTTCCAACAGTAAATAATAATCCTATTATAACAATGTAATAAAGTATTAAGTAATAAAGTATGAAGGGTGGCATGTTGGCTTAGAGGTCATCACTGTGGCATCGTACCTCCAGCATCAGGGACTCATCAAATCTTGCCTCCAGTGTTTGTGGATTATGCATCTTCTCCCCAGGCTTGGTGGGTTTCTTCTGTCCAAAGGCATTATCAACTTGTAGCCTTTCTGGTGTTTCCAAATTATATGTAGGGCAATTGACTCATATGTTGTTTTGTAGGGCAGCAAGCTACAAAAAAATAGTCAATAATACTGTTTTAGAGAAAATGCTTTCAGATTAAAAAAATATATGATTTAAGCCCTTATAGCACAGTGAAATGTTTTTTCGCATATCCTAGTTAGGAAGCTGGGATCAGAGTGCTGGGTCAGCTAGGATACAGCGCCCCTGGAGCAGATAAGGTTCTGCTTCAAGGTTAATAGGGCTTGAACCCCCAACCTTCTAATCAGTAACCCAGAGCCTTACCCGTTTGAGCCACCACTGCCCCATATTACATAAGCATGGCGTAAAAAAAAAAAAAGAAGAAAAAATTTGAACATATATTAGGTCATTTTCAATTCTATTAAAGGAAATTGATCATAGGTCTAAGGTTCTTTAGTATCATGTGAGTAAAAAGTATGATGAAACAAGGGGAAATAAGAGCAATCTGGCAACACGGGGTCATATGCATGTGGGAGGGGACTGGGTGAAATGCCTGTGTGTATTTGGAGCTGCTCTGCAAGGTCACACACACTCTGTATTCAGCTGAATTGTATTCGTCTCTCTCTCTTTCTCTCTCTCTCTCTCTCTCTCTCTCTCTCTCTCTCTCGTGAGCTCTCACTCGCTCTTCCCCCACTCTCTCACACAATCCCAGAGACACATGAGGAATAAAAGTACAATGCTTTCCCACATTGCTGCAAGTTCTAAATGAACATTCAGAGATAATATACTGAACACTAATGTCTAAAGTGTTGAGCAAATTTAGTGGTAAAGATATTCTTAGAACGTATACCTTTAACATTTTTGTTGCTGTTGCTGTACTGTAAATTCTTAAATGCTTTGAAGTTGGGAGTTTTCATGCTCTCTCTTTCTCTTGCTCTCTCTCTCTCTCACACACACACACAAAGCTTTTTGTGTATGAAAATATCATGAGAGAGTGCAAGGCCACAGAGAACAAAAGAACAACTCTGACCTGCAGTCAGGGTTAAATGTGATTTTTAGAAAAAAGACAGAAGAAAGAAAGAGGAGGGCGAGAGAGAGAGAACGTAATAAAGTAGTTACACTGGCTTCAATATAACAACATCACTCTACATCTGTAACGGGTTTTTTAAAACAGGCGAGAAAGAAAAAGATAGAAGGGGAGTTAGAAAAATGTGTATAGAGAAAGAAAAATGGCTGACAATATGGGGAAATATATTTATGGGGATTGTAGGGATATAAAGAGTTTATACCAAAGAGTGAGATAGGAATGTGAAAAAGAGTGAGAGAGGAACACTACACAGCCACTACACTGTGTAAACACACAAAGAGTGTAAACAAAGGGTAATGTGTGTGTGTGTACATAATCTAAACGTCCCAGCTACTGGTACTGACATTTTATACACGCACACATCCACGCATACACAGCTGGAGTTGTGAATTCTCATGACCTCCACCTGGCAAAGTTACACAGAGTGTTGCAAACTAGAATTACAAAATCGGTTACCATCGAGTTTTTGTGTGTGTGTGTGTGTGTGTGTGTGTGTGTGTGTGTGTGTGTGTGTGTGTGTGTGTGTGTGTGTGACAGAGAGGAAAAAGTTTTAAAATGGACTTCTGTCTGTCTACATAAAACCAAGCTGCTTATTGAAAAAATGCAGTAACATTTGTAAAAACGTATGTAAAACATTTTTAATCCAGATTAGACAGTCCCAACATTAAATATTTCTTTGTAGCTGTCTAGATTAGAAATTAGATTAGCTACAAAGTAAAATATTTGTACATTTTGAACATGAGTGAAGAGGACATTATTGGATAGCTATGACTAGATAGTATGTACTGTACTATTATTTTTTCACATTACAGGCACAATTGTCCAGAAAAACATGCAGATTGGAGAAAAATATACTTTGAAACACATATTCCTATGCAGCTGTCATTTTGTTCCTTTAATTCCTAGTATTCAGATTAAAAATTGAAGTTAAATTCCAAGATTTAAGCTTTATCCTCATGACAGCATGGTGGGGTAGTGGTTAGCACTGTCGCCTTGAACCTCTCGGGTCTGGGTTCGATTCCTGCCTCGGGTCTGTGTGCATGGAGTTGCATGTTCTCTCCATGCATGATGGGTTTCCTCCCACAGTCCAAAGATATGTAGATTAGGCTAATTAACTGCGCTAAACAAATGCTGTTTACGTCTGATTTCACACTGGCACTGTTGCATGCCTTGGTGTGATTGCTCCCCCCACCCCACGCCCTTGCCAGCGTTTACATCAATATTTTTATACCGTACCCGAGTACACTTGCGCTCTTCGAACAAGCAGGTGGCAGTATGCTCCTTGTTGGTTTGTGAGCTGCTTATCACAAGGAGAATAAAAGTACAAGGTAGTTAACCTAATAAGACAGTTGTGCCTTGGCAAACAAATGTAATCCAGTTAAATCCAGCAAGTTCTTAAGGCTTGAGTTTATACTGTGAAACACATTTTTTCATAAAAAACTGCAGATAATACTATCCAGCCACACAAAAATATTATCAATATTACACTTTAATCATATTTATGCCTATAAAAACAATCAAAATATTTAGAAGAGAGATGAAGTAAATGAAATAAAATCTGAAATAAGGACATTAAACCTCACTTAAACTTAATTAATGATTCCTCATGGCACACTGGCTGCTTAATAAACGAAACCGAAAGTGGCTCCCTTTTTTTTCTTGCTACTGTCCTTGCAAACATTCTCCAGATTCATGGTGCTATGTCTTGCACAAAGTCCATCTATAAATCTTGCAGAAAATGGCAAAAAAAAAAAAATCGAAACCCACAAAAAATCTGTGAACTTGCTTTGCTTGGCTTTCCACTGATGTTCGGTTCGGTTGTTCATATGTAGAGAAAGACTTCTTGTAAAATTTCAGTTCTTAAGGCAAAAAAGTTGTTTGGCCAGGCACGTCGTGTGCCGAGGTACCACTGTACTGACATATACTGTAGTACACATTGAACACATTGAAAGCAATACAGAAAGCATTTTGCATGGTATTTGCATGCTATTTTATCAGCTATAGATTAGACAATGAGATCAGTGTGGTATATTCAGGAGAAGCAGACATGTCATCAATGATCACATTCTGTACCTCCCATGTTTAAATGTGGTTGGCTGATTTGAATCGTGCCTGATTACACCATACAGTACATACAGTACACCCTTGGGACCACCTTTAACAAATAGAGTCGACCGTGGTACATGAAGTGTTATTATTATGCAAACATATTACCTGTCCTTGGGGAGTCCCACGTACAATGCTCTAGGATTGGCGCGTCTGTGAAGATCTAACCAATCATACATGAGACGGAATTCTTGTAATTCAAAAGCCAGGGTTAGTCATATAGGGATATTCTTTTTCATTTAATGACTAACTTCTTACTGCATCTATTAATGCTGGAAAGTAGAACTGTGCTTTGAAACACTTGAGCATTTTAAATGCAATCTTAAAAATGAAACCGAAAACATCACTTACCCTGCTGATCAGTCTCAATCTTAGCTGATCAATTAAATTTTATTGATGCACTATAGTTTTAAAACTATTCAATATAGCATTGGTATGTGATGGATAATATATACAAGACATAGGGTTAAATGCTACAGGTTAAATTGTAGAGTTGGTACCAAGGGTAAATAAACATCAGTTTATATCTCCAGAACATTTCTTTTCACTTAATTATTGTACGAGCCTGTGACTGTAGTTTTTTTTTTTTTTTTAAACATAACCTACAATTGCTGCTTCTTTTGTTGTTTCACTGTTTCATATTGAAAGCAACACAGAAAGTAGCATGAGGGAGTGCAGAGTGATTTGTGGACTGAGATGTAAAAAGCTTGGGTTATCGTGTACACTTTTGTGGTAAAGTGGTAAAGTATCTTCTTCGATAAACAGATACCTTCAAATCTCATATCAATTGTACAGATGTGCTTCCTATTTCATGCTCAACTACATATAAGATGGCAGCTAAAAAATTAGCTAACAGGGTTTACTGTAGACTCTGGAATTTGTAAATTCTTATTATGATCTTTTTTGTGTTAGAATATTATAAATCTTTGTTTTGATCACCATGGCACATGATATTACTATTATCTATAAAGTGAACATGGAGACTGAGACTGGATGCACGTGTCTATATTAAAAATCAGACGTGTTTTGGCATCATAGAAAGAATCTATAAAAATTTTTTTCCTGTTGTTAGTTACATTTGGAACTTCTACTGTATGTTCATATGTTTGTAAACAACTCACCATGACAACCATATATGGTTTCTTGCCAAAATGTTCCAGCATGACAATGCCCTTGTACACAAAGTGACCTCCATTAACCCATGGTTTGCTAAGGCTCTAGTGGAAGAATCCAAGTGGATAGAGTCTTGACCTCAACCCCACTGAACACCTTTGAACACTAAACTGGATTGCTGAATGCTTCCCAAGTCTCCATGCCCAACATCACAGCCTGACCTCAATAATGATCTTGTAGCTCAATGAACAAATCTCCAAAGTCATGTGCAAAAATCTAGAGCAAAACCTTCTCTGAAATGTGAGGCTATTATAAAAGAAAAGAGGGAACTAAATGCCCTGACACAGGATGTTTCAAAAAATGACATCTTGCGATGGTGAGGTGTCCAAAAACTTTTGCCCATATATGCATGAGTCAGAAGACTATTAGAAAACAAATAGAATCCCCAGCTTTTGTACAGGATTAAGGATAAATGATGTAAATGATGTTTAAAATAAAGTTGCATTTCTTGCATTTTCTTGCATTTGTACCGACTTCCTGTAGTGGTCAGAACAGGAAGTGAAGCACACAGCCATACATGTGCTGGTTTATAGAAACGCTCATAACAGTTTCAATGAGCACTGGATTGATCTATTGAGTCATTGCTCTACTCGGCCGTGGATGAAGGAAGTTCAGTAACACCTAAGAGTTCAGTTCTTTATTTAATATTTTAAGAAGTGAAAATGGACTTTTAGTTGTCACGTGGAAATTTTGTACATCTAATGTAATTTTTTTTATAATCCTAAAAACCCTATCTATTATTACCGTTTTGAGTCTGGTTCCTCTCAAGGTTACTTCCCTCTGTCTTCGCGGGTGGTTTTTCTTTACCACTGTCACCACTGACTCATTACAGTATGTTCTTCTGAAAATCTACTGAAGAATTTGCACTTATAAGTAAGACCAGATTTTGGTATTAGTTATGAAAAACATTTCATAATGCAGCAAAATGCAATCACGCCAACTGAAAAACTATATTGCTATTAATAAGTGACATGCAGGAAAAAATTACAATGAGAACAAAAACATTATTTTTTGAAATTATTAATTTGTGTCAGAAGTGGATTTATTATTTATTATTGGTTTTAATTTGTGATTTGCAGAAACCTTTGCACACTAAAATGCAAAAATTTGTTTTTATTTCCTTGAACTGATTTATCTTGTAAGTGAAAAATAACCAGAGGATGACTGTAAGGAAAATACAATGAAGGACTTTGATTTTAATGAGCTCCATGTTCATGTCTCAAATGAAAAACAACAGCACCATCTGAACCATTTGATCATAAGATTAATTGTATTTTGCTCTAGTACAGAACTGTCTACAGTACATACTTACAGCGCAGTTTGATGTACGTTAATTTCTTTAATTGATGTACTGTAATGATGATAAGATAACTGTAAAGGCTCCAGTAAGGCTCCAGACCTGTCTGTGAAAGCAGACAGAAGGCACAGTTAAACAGAGTTGCTATTATAGAAGCAGAAATTACAGCCCTGAAGCTGCCTAAATCTTCACAGCAGGTCTTTCTCAACATAACGCTTTCCCAAACAATATAATAATGTGCGCATTACTACATAACTGGGGAGAATTATTGATCTGAGTAATGTTCATAGGCACTTAATTCAAAGCAGTGGACATCTCTAGCCTTGGTAGCTTTGGAAATAAAATTAAAAAGGTGACTAAAAAGAAACACTATATAAGATGTGCATCCACTCTTGGTCATGTGATGCGTACATGGATTGACAAAAATTCCACCAGCCTTTAATATTAGATGTTTTGGGATATGCATGAAGATGTACTGTAAGAAGTGCTTACTATTTAAAATTTGGCCCACATGCTTGGGGTGTGGCGTAAGGGCTGTAAATGGCAGGGTAGCGTAAGAAAAGTGCCCAAAAAAGGCCTACTCAGTCTTGATTGTTCTGCACAGTCATGATCTGTCATTCTGAAGTTAAATGGTATAATCAAAATGTCCAAAGTTTAAATGCAATATAAAAACGTGAATGTGCGGTCATTTAAAAAACACATACTGTATATATTTTTTCGGTCTGTACTGTATACGGTCTGTTTTCAGTCTGCCAACCACTTCTCCTTTGGGACTGGCACTTTGGGACAGGATACCCTGCATCTCCAGATTTTGGGTATTTTATCTAGACATAGGGTTAAGGGCCTTGCCCAAGGGCCCAACACTGGAAACCTGGCAGCTGTGAGGCTCGAAACCCAACCCTCAGATTAGCAACTCAGTGCCTCAAATGCCTGAGCCACCACTGCCCCTTCTGTTCATTCTGAATAATGTATTCATATCCAGTTAAATGCCTTATGCAGAGATCATCTGGGGTGACATTTGTCTTATAGTTGTTCATGCTTACTTTTGGAGCTTTTATTTCCTCTTACCATAATTAAATTAAAATAGATTCTTGCAAAAATAATAAATACTCTTTTCACCAAAAGTAGGATCTAAAGTAACTGTAAGGTAAAAGGCAATAAAGCATTCACTAAATGTTTTTAAGGGCACACATATTGCATTAGAGACTTCAAACATTAGAGAAACAATCACGTTCATAAAGAACTGGATATCACTAGACTATATGGAGATCAGTTATATAGCCAGTGCTTTGTGGATTTATTCCCACATTCGTTGCTATAATCACTTCATGCTCATTCAGCCACAAGAGCACAGATGTTGAGTGCAAAGGCCTAGAGTGCAGCTGGCGTTTCAGTTCAAAGCTGTTTGGTGGAGTTGAGGTCAAAGGTCTGTGTGATCCACTCAAGGTCTTTTACTCCAAATTTGGATAAAAGCCCCATATTACGATGGGTCTCCCTTTGAGCACTTACTGGAACCATTTTATACCAATAAACTGTGTAATGCTACAGCATAGAAAGACAAATATACACCTTTGTGCTTTCAACTCTATGTCAACAGTTTAGCAATGAACAACATACAGTATGGGGATAATGCTCAAGTGTCCACATACTTCTGGACATATAGGATATTACTTCTAATTTAGGACACAAACATATTAAATGTGAAATTGCCCCAAAATATAGGACAAGTACGTGTCACGATTGTCCAGTATAGAAAAATAAAGATAAATCACCAACGAGTTGTCGCAGTATAGCAAAAACAAATAAAGTACAGACATAGAGTAAAGTAACAATAAAATTAGACAATGGCCCAGAAGGATGAGCATTTAGTTCCAAGTAAACAGACAGAGGATGTGGATAACATACATGGATCCCTCCATGGAATGTTCCAACAATAGATGGACAGCAAGATTCAGACATAGAAAAGTCTAAAAGAGGCTAGAAAAGGGTAAGACACGACGGGTCATGTGGGTTTTATTGACATTAGTTCATACAATTTTGTATAAATTGGAAGGAATTTAAGTACACATATTGAAGAGAAATGACATGACAGTGTGAAACAAGTGTAAAAAATACACACAAGAGAAACAAATAGAGGGAACATGACAATAAATGAACATACTTTATGGTTTCCCTGACAAAAATGTTGTGCTATTTTTGTCAGGGAAACCACTTCAGGTTTCCTTCCACTCCCAATCCAGTAACTCTTGGCTCCCAATCCAGTAACTCTTGGCAAATTGGCAACATAAAATCCAAGTGGGCATTGCGAAATGTTGTGCTTAGTCCTGGGGGTTTCAATATGCCAGGGTCAAAGATAAAAAAAAAAGTTGCTATAATTAGTCTAGGTGAATGAAGGGATTAATCCATCTAAGTACTGGGGATTGATTGGTTTAGTACCAATATTGACTGGTTCAGGTAATTGCTAGGCAATTTTGAGTAGTCTAAAGTACCTGTTACTAAGTCTAATAGAAAAAGCCCTGAGAAGGGTAGGAGGGATCAACTACAATATTGATGACACAACCCTGGAAAGACCTACAGTATGTGTAGGAGTGCTGAAAAAGTCCTAGTACTATGATCATGTAAGACTTCTAAATGTAGGGCTCAATGGATAACTGATTAATAGTAAATAAATATTGATAGTAGATAAAGAGCAAAAATAGCAGGGATGATGTAACAAAACCAATGATACTAAAATAGGTAAATTTGATGGAAGGAAAAGGTGTGTACTTACATAATTTTGTCGGATTATGTACCTTATGTATTGCAAAGAATGAACTGGTATTTTCCAGTTTTGACTGTCTTTATCTTAATCTATCTTTATTACAGATCTGTATGTATTAACATATTAGTACAGTTTAAAAATATTTTGTTCTATGTAACAAATACTTAAAATATTATAATAAAAAAACCCTACTACTGAAAGCTAAATTTTAAAACTGATAATATTTGAACATTAAGCTTTAGGACTGACAATAAACCGATAATGATGATAATTCAATAATACACTTGTTTATTTAACAGTTTAAAATGCAAAAGAAAAAAAAATACATACTTTTGTATATCATATTCTATTTACTTGTGCTGTATGAATATACTGTATTTATGTATACATCCTGATAATAATGAATCATTGCTGGATCAAACAGTGAATGTCTTTTATTTTATTACAGTTCTATTCTTACACATCTTGCCATACACACAATCATATCCGTTTTTTTTTTTTTTTTAATCCTTACTTGATAGAACATTTCATTGTAGACGTGGCCTTGTCCTGATTCTCTTGGTTAAAGTGTTCCTCTTCGCGCCATCGCAAGTGAACATTGCCCTTCGAGATCTTTATCAGTCAGATAACTAATGCACTAATATAAGCATGGTGCACATATCTCACTGTCACACATTTAACAGTGCACTCCAGAAGTAGACAAACAGGAAAATAATTACAGCTGCTCTCCAACATGAAGCTATCAGGAATCACGCTTTTAGCACTCACTGTGCTCGTGTCTCTAATCTGTGTAATGGAGGTAAGACACCATTATATAATATACTGTAGTGCCAGATCCTTTACTAAGAGCTGCTTTTCCCCACTTTAATCAGGGAAAAAGATATTTTACTGAAGATTAATTAATTAATTTATTGAATTATTAATATAATTGTATATATTAACATGGTGCACTAATCTAATATCTGCTGTCAGAACGAATGAATCCTGCGTCACCATATAAAATTAACTGCACTATCCAATGATTCTGTGCTTTTTTTTTTTTTTTTTAATAGTTTGACTTTAGTAATTAGATAATGGGCAACTAATGAGATGTGCAAATGTTACCTGCATGTTTTTCTCCACACAAGAACATGTCAATCACTTGAATGAAAAAAAAAAATGTTACGATGAAAGATTAATTTAACTTGGCTTTAGCTATGCTTAAACAAGCTTGTTGGGCAATTTACACTAAAATACCAAGTGTAACTGCAAATAAATTGTAAGTCATTTAGGTCAAATTTTACATATTTGATCAGAGCACAGTTTAGAAAATCTTTTCAACTGTAATAAAATTCTCTCTCTCTTTTTCAATATATAACAAATTATTTCTTGTTTTGTTTGCAAGGGGGGAAAAAAATCAGTGATTTCCATAATAGATGTTTGTATTTTGCAAACCTACTTGGTCCACTTTACTGATAATATGATTAAGTACTAATAACTTCCTTCTGATCTAGCCATACTTTTAAATCTTGAAAGGTCACACTCTTTAAAATATAAATTAATTAACATATTGGCATACATGGCAAATTAAACTGACCCGGAATCTGTTAAACCCCAACCTTACATTTTTGTAATTTTTTTCTCATTCTACCTAGCATTTTGCGATTACTCCGAAATCTATTTATTTTTTAAATATATATCATTTAATTATTATTATTATTATTTTTGCATTTGAGGTAAAATGTTGCAGTTCCTCTATAATCCTGAGGGTGGTGTACTCAAAACTGTTCACACATCACAGATCCTGTGCGATAGGAGGAAATTATTTGCTGAGTTTGTTTAGAATTGCAACAAAATCTGAAAGAAATAAATAAGAATATTTACAAAGACTACAAATCAAATCGGCTTGTAGGTATCGTGATGTTATTGTATCGAGTGATCCATGGTGATTCCCATTACTAATATATATTATGAACAGACTACTGTATATGTATGTATGTACTGTATGTATGTATGAACAGGATAAAATCTAATTGTTTCTGCTTACTTTTCCAATTAAAACAAGCTATATTTAATATATCTATTGATTACTTATCGCTGAGGTACACCTTTTTCTCTTACTATCAATCTCTCACACATTAAGGTTTATCTTATTTGTTTAACACAGTTTGATAAAAAATTAAGTTGTTTAAGAAAGTGAAAGTGGTTAGTGTTTGACACTAGATTTCCTCATGCGTTTATTTGTCTAATATGTCTTTTTGTTAATAAAATTTCTCAACTACAATTTCAAGTAATACACTATAAAACAACAAGGGAAATTAGAAAAGTGTCTACCTATTTATCTCGGGCTAGGGTTACTTGCCTGATTATTAGTCTAATACCTCCAACTGTCTCTCCATCTGTCTGTCTGCAGGTAGAGACAGCTCCAGTAGTGGACAGCTGGGCAACAGGAATCATACACCGTGCCAAGCGTTCTTTACTTTGGCGCTGGAACACACTGAAACCAGTTGGTGCAGGATGTAGAGATAATTACGAGTGTGGCACAAATTACTGCAGGTAAAGAACAACACAAATGACACAGATCTTTCATAAACTTCATACATTTTCTACACCGGCAACTCTGGAAGGAGTTGCAAGATTTAAGTTAATGTGCTCATTCAAAATGTAATCCTATCAAAGACACATGGTCACTGATATGTAAAAGTTTTCTCCAAGGTGAAATCTGCGATGTTTGTGTAACATTTTGGGGGGTATTTTTTGCTTGATAGAGTCTGCAGTGCCAGTACTTAAAAGATAAACTTGTAACTTTAGGAAAGTTTTCAAAAGAGAATGCTTTGCAGTTTCTCAGTTACATGATTACCTAATTTTATTTTGTCTCATTAATTTGAAAAAAAGTGCGTATTATGCAATAACTACAATATTTCAACATCCAACTTGCAGACTTTTTGGATAAAGCAAAAAGTAGATTAGTTTCAGCAATATAGATTAATATTTTTAATACTACACACTACAGATAATAAAATAGAATAACGGTTCCTTCCTGTTAATTCCTGAATGTTTCTGAACGTAATTGTCCTGTCAGTGGTAAAATAACATGTTTACTTAATATGGTTGAGTCATAAGATGAATGAACGTTGACCCTATAGTGTTTGATAAGCATGTACCAGGAAAATTTAAATATATACTGAGTCGGCAGGAAAGAGAAATTCAAAGATGATTTTAATCTTATCATCTTCTTCTCAGTCTATTCATAAGTCACAAGGAAAGAAAAAGGTCTCCCTGTTCTCTGTTGGGCCTGTCAAAATGTCAAAGCAACAAGATATTCCTTAATCTGTAAAATAAACACCCTTCGAGTCCACAGTACACATTTCTTTTTTAACAAACACAATATACTATAGTATGTGAATAGTAGGCTAGTTTAGATAGTGATAAAATTACATTTTCCTTCTATTGGAGCCATTTTATAAATTAAATTCATGAATTATTTACAAACTCATAATATGTTGATGTTATTTGGGTCTGCTTGCTCTTCATTTAGTGAGAAGTTATATTTTTATAACAGTAGGTTAGCATATCAAAAGGAACAGAAACAGAAACCCACTGGCTATGGGTCAGATTATGGGCATGCTTTGGACCTCATTTTGGAAACACTGCAGCCCATTAGGCACAATTGACTACAGAATGCCACAAACAGGTGCAACAGACTGTACAGCGGGTTGATGGCAGACATACTGTACTTTTCACCAAAAATTCATAACCTGCATTGAAAATTCATTGCCCATATTGGGAAGCTACAAATTACTAATAAATGACTAATAACAAATAACTATTACAAATAATCACCTATACACACAACAAAAGGCCATGTTCTTGTCTTACAGTTTAATTCTTGGAATGGCTTTTTGGATAGCTTTTTTGAGCACTAAAACATTACATTCACCTCAGATCTTCAACATCTATGCACAAGAGAGCACTTGGATGGGGAAATATACATCATTTTAAACATCAAAATATGTCACTATGCAAGTGTTTATAGCAAGATATCATATTCACCCTGTTATTCTCCCTGTCTATTCCTCCAGGAGAAACATCTGCACATTCCAGCCTAAATATTCTTCATCCTAACAAGAATGATTTTCACAAAACTGAAAAGAACATTCTGGGAATGTAAAAATGGACCTTTTTGTACAATAACAACTCTAATGAAAGAAAACTGAAGAAAAAAATTGACAAAATATTTGAAATTTAATTAAAGCACAGAAACATTAGCATTGAAATCTTTTTTTATTTTATTTTTTATGAATAATGTGTGGGAAAAAACAGACAACTGACAAATTTAAGGAGAAAATCTTCTTATACTATCATTCTCCAATATTTGTCCTGATAATTGGAGTTCTTCCAGAGTGACTCTAACCCCATTCACAGGGAGTGAGAGCTCACTGGACTGTTCAACAAGGATGATGTAATGATGTAAATCTTATGCTATGGCCTAAACAGTTACCAGATCTCAACCCAACTTTATGATGAGAGAGATATTAAACACCATCTTTTGGAAGAATGGTGTTCATGACTCCAGGAGTTTAGACACACTGAAGCTCTTCTGCTGGCTAGTGTTGGTCAAACACATTGGTCAAGGCACTTTTACACTTTTTCTTTGTCACCTGTCTGTAGATCAGTTATATTTAATTTATAGTATATTTGCCTATTTTATTTCTCAAAATGTACCCAACCTATAACATAAATAACATAAAGCCCATTTGGTTTATTAACATTTTATGAAAGGATTATTTTTTTATTTGTCGATACTGTTTGTTAATGTGTACTTTAAACATTTTTGATATTGTTACATTAAGAGTGCAATATGATGTTTTTTTTATTCTGGCTTTTTTTTTTTTTTTAAAGAAAGAAAATCTGAATGGAATAAACGAACAATGGAAAACAAAAGTGTGCAAAAAAAATCAGATGCGAGTTGATGACCTTCACATCATTCAGTACAAATATATGGCAAAACATTCAACATTGCTTTTTCACTATTAAAGGAATGAAATAAGCAAAGTGAAATATACATACATTATACATACAGTGTCTGCCCCATCCATAAAGAAATACCTTTTTAAAATAGTCAAAATTATTGGATTGCATCAAACAAAGAAACCAACTAGTGAGATTTAAAATGACTGATATTGGATCAAGAACCCTCGAACAAGGATAGTGCTGAACAGTCAAGTTCATGCTTCATGGAATACATCATGAATGGAGATTACTTAAATTAGAATATTACTTAAAATTACTTAAAATAGAACTGAGCTATGCCTAATAGTGAAAGTGAGAACATTTAAAAGAAAATTGGACTAAACAGCTTTGTGGTAATAAGAAAACTACTTGTTATTAGTGAGACTAACAGGAAAAAGGCTTCAATTTGCTCAGGAGCATAAAGATTAGACTTAATTTCTTTGTTTTTGTTTAGTGATTTATTTTCTACATTCTACAACAATACTGGGGATTTCAAAACTATAAAATAA
>JAQQZT010000011.1:19983442-19997291 GCA_030068275.1 Clarias platycephalus | reverse complement strand
CAGGTTAATTTGTTTTATTTTTACTT
The DNA here is from genome assembly GCA_030068275.1 of Clarias platycephalus. Lineage (NCBI taxonomy): Eukaryota > Metazoa > Chordata > Actinopteri > Siluriformes > Clariidae > Clarias > Clarias platycephalus. The sequence goes on along the minus strand of JAQQZT010000011.1, from coordinate 19,997,265 downwards.
TATATTTTGTGTTAATTATTTTTATGTATTAATTTTTTTGGGCTGTGGAACAAATAATTTAAGTTTCCATTATTTTTTATGGGAAAATTACATTTGGTTTACGAGTGTTTTGGAATACGAGCCCACTTCCGGAACAAATTATGCTCGTAATCCGAGGTTTCACTGTAGTTAAATTATCATCCATATGATGATTTATTAAGTTTGCCTAGTTTTAAAGCCTCAAGGTTAATTGTTAATTGTTAATGAAAGAATAGTTTTATTAACAATTAACAAGTCCTTTAGATGTGAAAGATATAATATTTAACAGCCCTAGTTTCAGATCAGATCGGATTTAGGACAATGGCTGTGTATTTGATGATGTCTAATTTTACAATGATAAAATTTCTACCTTTTATGTTTAGCTTGGGGGAACAAACAGTGTCTATTCTAAAACATATGGAATAACATGGAATATTATGTCCTCCCAAAGACAACACACTCTGATAACTAATATTTTTGAATAAGTAGCATTTTGACCACAATTTCTTGGTGTCATTACGTGGCATTCTGCAAATTCCGTTGCAGCTGAGAAGCTGGACTTTTTAACCCGAGGTTTAAAGCAAATCAAGAGAAATTGTGCAAAGGTGACTAAAAGGAAGCACAAAGAGGACGTTCGGGCACAGTGTCACATCACATGCCTAAAAAACTTTGTGTTTGTTCTTGTTCTTTCTGTTTTTTCTGTCAGAGTGACTAGGGGTAACCACAAAAGTAAATCAGTAAATCAGTTCTGATTTTCAACAAGATATGCTAGGAAGTCCAAATACAAATTGTATGAGAACTATAGCAACAGAGTCTATGTCTTATCTAGCTTGGTGGGTAACTACAGTGGGGGAAATAAGTATTTGATCCCCTGCCGATTTTCTAAGTTTGCCCACTTACAAAGAAATGAATGGTTTATAATTTTTATCATAGGTTTATGGTACAGGATAGAGACAGAATATCAAGCAAAAATCCCCAAAAAGCACACAATATAAATGTTATAAATCGATTTGCATTTCAGTGAGGGAAATAAGTATTTGATCCCCCAAACAACCAACAATAATTCTGGCTCCCACTGACTGGTTATGTGCTCATATGGAACACATTAATTTAAGAAGGAGCTCCTAACAACAACGGATTATGTGTATAAAAGTCACCTGACCACAGAGTCTTCCATTCAAATCTCATCAATATCGGCAAGACCAAATAGGTGTCAAAGGAACTCAGGGACAAGACTGTAGACCTGCACATGGCTGGAATGAGCTACAAGACCCTGAACTAGAAGCTTGGTGAAAAGGAGACAGCTGTTGGAATTATTATTTGCAAATGGAAGCAATACAAAGTAACCATCAATCGCCCTCAGTCTGGAGCTCCACGCAAGATTTCACCTCATGGGGTAAGAATAATCATAAGAAAAATGAGGGATCAGTGCAGGACTACAAGGGAGGAGCTTGTGAATGATCTCAAGGCAGTTGGGATCTCAGTCACCAAACAAAACATTGGTAACATGATGTGCCGCCAAGGATTGAAATCAGTGCAGCAAGTTCCCCCTACTCAAGAATGCACATGTACAGGCCCATCTGTAGTTTGCCAATGAACAGAAGGATTGGGATAAAGTGAGATCAAAATTAAGCTCTTTGGCATCAACTTGACACTTTGTTTTTGGAGGGGAAAAATGCTGACTGTATGTTCTGAATATTAATCTGATGAACACCATCCCTCAGAGGTGGAAACATCATGCTTTAGGGCTGGTTTCATGCTGAAGGCACAGACTGACTTTGCTGCATTGAGGGGTTAATGGACGGGCCATGTATTGTAACACGTTGGATGAGAACCTCCTGAAGATGGGTCATGGATGGGTCTTCCAGCAAGACAATGACGCAAAACATACTGCCAAGGCTACACAGGAGTGGCTCAAGAAGAATCACATTAAGGTCATAGAGTGGCCTAGCCAGTCTTCAGACCATAATCCTATAGAATCCTATAGATTTATGCAGAGAGCCGAAACTTTGAGTTGCCAAGCAGCAGGCAAGAAATCTTAAAAAGTAAGAGAAAATCTGTAAGGAATAGTGGATCAAAATGTGTCCTGAGATGTGTGCAAACCTGGTAACGAAGTACAAGAAAAGTCTTACCTCTGTGCTTGCAAACAAGTGTTTCTCAAGCACGTACTAAGTAATGTTTCACTTGAGTAATACTTATTTCCCTCATTGAAATGCAAATCAATGTATAACATTTGTATCGAGTGCCTTTATGGATTTTTGGTTGATATTCTGTCTCTATCCTGTACCATAAACCTATGATAAAATTATAAACCCTACATTTCTTTGTAAGCGGGCAAACTTAGAAAATCTGCAGGGGATCAAATACTTATTTCCCCCACTGTAAATGAGGGTTTCCTTAGAGTGGGAGTTTTATTCTCAAACAATTGTTTTTGTTTTAGAACAAAAAGAGAATATAAGTAAGTAGAGAAAGAAGGTACAGAGTTATCAACTAGCTTTTAAAATGTGGAAAGTGGAGGTATAAAGGTGAGCTGATAAAACTAAATGTGAACAAAATGCATCTATTTAGTGATCACACCCACTACACTGTTCTAAGTCTGTTTCAGATTAACTTAACCTGGACAGACCTCACCCTTAAGCATGTCAGCCCTATCAGCAAAGAGAGGGAGTGCATGCACCCAGCATGGAGATTCCACCTCCATATTAAAAAGAAATTCTTCCTTAAACCTCAACTGTGTATCCAGTTGACAATATCGCGAAGGAACCACGGTGCACCCCAAAAGAAGAACTCCAGAGCAAACACACAGTATGGAGGCTTTGCCAGACGAAGATGGCAGTGAGGATACAAGAAGAGAGAACTCACGTGATCAATCATTTATACACTCAAATGCTTCAGGAAAAATCCATGAGGTGATTACAGCACCCACCTCACCAAGGTCCATTACACTAACAGTGGACTCACCACACCTGAAAACATGTCTGAAGAAGATATGATACCTTATGATACCACACCCGACAAACAGCTTCATGAATGGTCTCAGCGGCTAATGTCAAACAGACATGCACCACCTGGGAAACTGGCAAGCTCACGCTCGTCAAACAGCACACAAAAACTGCTGAACCATTACGCACAGCTGCAAACATGGAAAGGGAGAATCAACCACACAAGGCTCAGTTCACCATGATGCAAGTAGTTGCACAGAGCCTGAACAATAATGCCTTGTCTTAATGAGGAAGTGGCCACGGGCATGGCCAAGGCAGAGAGTAGTCAAAGGGTGTGGCAGAGGCAGAGGAGGAGGACAAGGTTGAAATGGAGGATGTCTCACCTGTGGAAGTCATGAACACTTTGCAAAATACAGTCGATAAAACCTGGGTGTTGAAGTAGAATGTAGCGAAAATTGAGAATCAGAGCAGGGGGTGGCAGGAAAAAGTTAGAAAAGTTAGTTAAATACTCAAAGCAGAACAGGCCTTTGAAAATCTAAAAAGAGCACTACAAACTGCAACCCACCCTAGGGATCCTTCATCCCAACATACCATTCAAACTTACAGCTGTAGCAGCAGCTGAGAAGACTGTAAATGCATGCAGAAAATTTGTAAGATATAGTTATTTCCTCCTCTTAGTTCCAAAAGAAAACAGCACACATGAAAGCAGCAAGATGGCTAATACATATATAGCTTAACATTCTAGAAACAAATGCCTTTGTTCTGTTAACCCAGATTCTCTTCTCACAGCAGAAGCAGATGGAGGATCTCTTAAATGTGTTGACTGTTAATGAAATTTGCATTCCCGGGCAGGGAGTTGAAGGAGACACCCTTGCAAAAATCTAGACCTGGAACTGTTTGTGAATGGATCCAGAAACCCAGAGGGCAGCCAAAACTGTGTGGGCTATGCAGCAATAACACAAGATGAGATTTTGCAGGCAAAACCCCTTCCAACCACACTTACCAGAATAAGCAGCAGAGCTGATAGTTTTAATCAAATAAAGGTAAAACATACCAAAGAATGTAAATGAGCAGTTTTGTACCACTTTAGAAACCACACATTTTTATAGCAGACTGTGCATGCATCAAACTGTGGGTGCATCTTAAATTGACAGCTGGATTGAATTTACTTCAACTTTTGCGATACTTAAATATTTGCCTTAAGTTTAACCTGCACGGTGGGTTAGCAGCAGTCAGATGTGACTTTAGATAACTTTATAATCTGTTTACCAAGTCTGGAGTTAATATTACAGATTACTTTCAGTGTCTCAAACTCACAACGTCATTTTCTTTCTCTTAAAAAGATGCTAAAGCTTTGGAAATACTATTAATGTAGCTATGCACTACCCGAGAAACCGATTAATATACAGTTTTGTGAGCTCAGGGTATTTTTTTGTACCCTGTTAATTCCTTAAGGTTAATTCCTGAAAACCTTAAGTTTATCAGTTAAGAAGTAGGGCCACTTCAATACTCAGTAAGTTATAGTATGGCTTCAGAGCTGCACTAATGCTCATATACGAGTGTCATATCGCTTAACTTATTTGTATGAAAACCTCATTAATTAAATTCCCGGTTAATTTAATGCAGACAGACCTTGGGTAATGCTGTCAAAGTTTAATGGTTAACATTAGCACAGGCATTCCCAAAAAATTTTACACACTCTGTTAGTACATAGGCTTATTAATATAATTTCTTTTTATTACAACTAGATATTCTTAAAGTTTATTTAGCTTTGGTTTTTACTAAATTCTCTTGTTCTCTTTAACAAGAGCTCTGCTGTGGAGGATTGGGTCAGACGGGTGACGAGCTGTTGAGAGAGCTGTAGTCCTTGAGGGCCTACGTGACTGTGCACCAGCTTTATGGGTGATGTTTGGTCAGAGAATTGCAAAACGTCTGACACAATGGAAACAAAGACTTAAACTGTTTCATGTTTGATAGTTTTTAAAAATGGATACTTTAATATACCAGCAAGAACCAGATAGAGACTGATAAGCAGCTGATGTTATCCAGGTATTTTATTGAGCTTTACAACATGTATTTACTTTTTTTCTACAAATTACTGTTTTAACTTTGACTAGTTTTGAAAGAATAAAGTTTGTAAGTAATGTTTGTGTTTTAATTGTTGTTGTTGTTTTTTTTTTTTTTAATTACTTGAACCACCTACATCAATGGGCTAAAATGGGAAACAGCTTTGTTTTAAATAGTCAAAAAAAAAAATGAAAAAAACTAAAATTGATAGCTGTTTCTTTAGCGCTACATGTGAGCAGGCCAACACAAATGAAATATGCACATGGCCATCTTTGTCTTCTGTCCGCATTTAAGATACTGAACCATCTTGGGAATGTCAATGTGTGTTCATACAGTTTAAGACAAATAGGTTTTAAAGATTATCTGCCTGGGAAGCATAATGGGAGTCAGCACAAGGTATGCTTTGTCATATAAAATGTGGCAGTAAAATGAGACGATGCACTTTGGCTCTAGCTGTTGGGAGGGACCTGTTGCAACAGTTTGCTTTGAATAGAATTTTTTTTCATCTTTTTTTTAATGTGTAGCATTTTCACCACACAAAAACAGGTTGAAGTTGAACGGTTGAAGTACAAGAGCTGATTAAAGAAACAAGTTTGACGACATATCTGGAATTAATTTTAAGCTTAAATTTTCCCACAATGATGTCAGAGTTGTGACAATTTAACTTTCCTGACCGCAACAGCAAGAACAGTCCATTGTTGGGGTAGCTGAGGTCCTCCACAATCCTCCTGGCCTTGGTCCACCACCGTCAGATTGACTGCAGGTCAGGGAGCTTGGTACGGATGATGCGCTCAGCTAAACGGACCACCCTCTGAAGAGTTTGTCTGTCCTGCATGGTGCTGTCCCTGAACCAGATTGCGATGTTTCCTGCTCTACTGGGGTCTCGTTGATCATGGGGGTCTGGTAGTTCCTTTTCTGCTTTGTGCTTAAGTCCACTATGAACTACTTTGTCTTGCTGACGTTCAGGAGGAAGTTGTTCCTCTGGCACCAGTTCTCCAGATTCGAAATCTCCTCCAGATCCATCTCATTGTTGTCAGATATCAGGCCCACCTCAACGGTGTCATCAGCAAATTTGATGATGTTGGTGGATTTGGCTAGGCCACACAATCATAGGTGTACAATGTTCACTGTTCTCAAGGGTCTCCTCATATCATGCTCGGAGATGATGAATGCATTCCGGTATTGGCATTCTCTCCCTGTCTGCAGCCATTTACATTAGCTTTAGAATTAGCACCGTTAGCTGTAGTCTCGAAGCAAGCGTAGAAGGTGTTCAGCTTGCCTGCCAGGGATATGTTCGGGTTCGTCATACAAGATGTTGGTGCCTTATAACTAGTAACTGTTATTTATTATAACTCTGACCCCAAACGCATGTGGAAGGGCATTCAATGCCCTTCTCCCCAATGAGCTAAGTAATTTCTATGCTCCCTGACAGCATACCTAGGCGTGTGCTTGGGGCATGTATGGAATAACTGGCTCAGGTTTATACCGATATCTTCAATCTGTCATTGGCCCAGGCTACTGATCCCACATGTCTATAGACATTTACAATCGTACCGGGGCCTAAGCATTCTACTGCATCATGCTTTAATGACTTCCACTGGTTGCCAGCCCTTCCATTTAACTTCCTAGGTGTCCACATTTCAGAGAATCTGTTCTGGCATAGTAACATTTTACTTCTAGTTAGAAAATTGCAACAGTGTCTTTACTTCCTAAGAAAGTTTATCTATCTCCTTAAAAAGTTTTAACCATTAAGAGCATTTTGACTTACCCCATCACCATCTAATATGGCAGCTCCACAATATCAGAAAGGAAAGCCCTATAAAGAGTGGTGAAAACCGCCCAGCACATCATTCGCAGTCAACATCATGTCACAAACTTTTTGACCTCTTTTCATCCAAGAGAAGTTACAGGAACATTCGCACCAGCAGGTTCAGGTCAGCTTCTTTATCACAAACATCATACAGCTAAACTCTTCACTACACCATTAAATTACTTTAACCACTGCATTACTGTTTTTCCATTCCCTATTACCCACATACTGTACATTTAACCATAGATTTGTATATATAGGCAGAGACAGCTTCCTCCTTAGTGTAGTGTCTTTAGAATTTGCGGAGACTGTGAAGGCAGGAGATGCATGTACTGTAAGCAAAGGCTCAGGAATGATCTACTCACTGGTCAACGTTGACATGGGCTTTTGATAGGCCGCTGGCGACGGGAGCATGGCATCTCTTGAAAGATAGCACCGGATGGTGTCTTTATGTTATGTCGTACCAAGTGTGTAAGCCGTGGTTTGATGGAGAATATATTTCTGACTCGCAACAGCCGCCCGCATCATACATTAGCTTAGATATCACAGTGTACCTTGATCTGTGAGAATTTCCTTGGGTAGCCCCACTCAGCTGAATAGCTCGACCAGAATAGGCTCTTGTGATGTTTTTCGATGTGGTTTTGTTGAGTGGGACCGCCTTGGGATACCACATGGCATAGTTGACAATCACCAGAATGTACTTGTTTTCAGGAGAGGGCAGACATACTGTAGATGGAAAGGGCAGGTTCAAGCCCAGTCCAGTGAAAGTGGTTTTGGATTCTTTCGTTAGTATAATTTAACACCAAGTGGCATCCAAACGGCATTGGAATGGGCCGGGTGCATCACAGTGCATCACTTTTGCCTACAGGACCACCAAGGGATCACAGGGTTCATCCCCGTTGTAATGTATGGTACTATAACAGGTTATTCTTTACCATGAGGTATGAAACCAGCAAGGGATGTGGGGGCTCATCAGCTTCACCCTCTATAATTAAAACCTGTTGGTCAGCAGTGTTTTAAGCGGGGATCGTCTTTTTGCAATTGGGAAAAGTTGTCAAGTTCCAGAGACATCTAAAAAAGATTTTTTTTTACATTAAGAACATTTTTGTCATTGTTGGATTGTTGTTTGTGGAGTAATAGGCAAAGAAATAAAATAAACAAACAAAACTTTTCTGTTCTGGCACCTACAGTAGGGGGTAGAATCCTTATAGAACATTCCAACAGTCTTTAGAAGCTATCTTAGACAAAAACGTATAAGATAATTTTTTCTGAGGAAAAAGATCATTTACTGTAATACTTGTGCTACAATATAAACATCACATGTCTAGTGTGGTTTCTACTGGAAAACAGTAAATTCCATATTGGATCAATGTCTTTTTAAAAAATCATCTCATGTTATTTTGTTAACTGATAGAGGAGGAGACTCAAGCAGCTAGTGTTTTTTTCCCCATGGCAGCAGCATCAACAGTATATAAACAGTTCTGTGCAGCCTCAGTTTGTCTTGAATTTGAATGGTATTCAGTTACTATTTTTAGGATAGAAGACTGTGTTAATCTAACAACCTAACTATTTTGAGTCTAGGTTGATCAAAAGTCATGGATTTTGTGCTCAGAATCGTTTTCCTTTTGTTTGTTCTCTCCTTTGGGCAGTTCTTAAGTGTTAGTAACGGACAGGAAGACAGGTTGCATATAAGCATGATTACAGTTAGTAATGGGCAGACATGGGGCTCATGGGGATATCAACAATCTTGTCCCTTCAGAACCTTTGCTTCAGGCTTTAGTCTCAAAGTAAGTACATTTTCTTAAATTAATAACAAATACTGTTTTATCTGGACTGAAATAAATGTTGTGAAATTGTAGAATCTTATCAAAAAGATGCCGTTGCCATAAATATTAGAGTATATTAGAGTCTACGAAAACGTTTCACTTATTAAACAAAAGAAAGAATCAAAAATGGAAAACGTTAGGACACCTTATGACCTAATAGCAAGTGATCCCCTCCGTGGCTGAAATAACCTCAGTGAGATGTTTGTTGTAGCCTTCTACCAGTCTTTAACATCAACTGAAAGTAAGTGTTGTCCACTACTCAATGCAGAGTTCTTTCAGCGGTGTGATGTTTGATATGTTTCTTGTATGCACGTTTTGTTTAAAATCTCCCCACAGGATCTCAGTAGGATTCTGACCTGGGTTTTGACTTGGCCAGTCCATAACTCTCCGTCGTATTTCCTTTTAGTCAGTCTTTGGTGGATTTACCTGGGTATTAGGTCATTGTCATGTTGAAATATACAGTTCCAGTGTTTTTGGCAGATGGCCTCACATGTTCTAGAGTCTACTTTCTGATTGCTTTAGAAAGCTCTTTGGATAAACCAAACTAACTGTCTGAGGTTTGAGTAAGGCAAGCCTCCTTCAAAATGCTCTGTCATGATGTTCTAATCATTGGCACATGACCTGATACATCTGTAGGCAGTTTGAACCATTTTCAAGCTTCAATAAATATGGATGTGTCCTAACTTTTTTCCTTACAGGAAATTAGAAAAAAAAACTTGATGAATACACTTTTTACAGATTATTTTAACATTAATTTTCTTTGATTTAATTTGTTTAGTTATATTACTTATATATATTATTACTTATATATTACTCCCAATATTGTTAATATTATATTTGATTTTTTTTCACATCATTGAATGTGTGTGTGAAAGAGAGCGAGAGAGAGAGAAAATCATTATATATAATAATGATTAATAATGATATTTTGTCTCTCTAGTTTCTCTCTGTTTAAGTTGAATGTTTTATTACTTATTTAACATATTTAATTTTAACGAATGTTAATTAAATGTTTTTCTTTCAGGTTGAACGACTAGTAGGCAATGGGGATAATACAGCCCTAAATGGAATTGCCCTCCGCTGCACTGCACTTGAAGCGGGAAATAAGTTATATTCTACAGTGAAATCTGATGTAGGGAGGTAAACTTTCACATGCAACCAAAATCATTTAGTTTACATTTTACACTCTTCAGTATACTGGAAAAATTGATAGCAAGTACACTAATGTACACAAACCACTTGCTGACTACTCAAGACTAATCTAATCAAGAAACAAAGTGTAGCCCCTAGGGTGTCTAAACAATTGTTCATATTCATGTGGTGAAATGTAGTAGTGATGTAAAATATGACACTGAAGCTCTGAAGCTTGTGTCGAGCAGAAGGAGTGTTTTTAAATGAAGCCTCGCTTCGAGGCATGTGTAATTTCCTTGGGATATCTCACTGTTGTGAATCATTATATTGGAGGTTTTTTTTTATTCATAAATCAAGATTCAGGTAAACAAAACCCTTTTTTGTATTTCACAATGAACTTAAAATTTACGTCTTATCTAATATATGAAGAAGGACAATGCACACAAAAATTGGTTTATATTAATGATCTCAATCTCTCTCAGAATTTATGTTGTATTTAGGTTTCACACACATGACAGTCAATGATGAATGCAACATTAATATGGCACATTTAACGGCATAATGGCACATTAATATGGTACAATTAATATGGACAGCTACATCCTCATATTAATTGTGGTGCTTCTATTTGCTACACAAAATCATGTCCTCAGTATGTTATGGTCGTTATACACAATAATAGGTAAAGAACTGAAACCAACATAGACCTTAAAATCTGTAAAGCAACAATGCTAGGGCTTCTTGATCTGTTGTAGAATATTTTATTTGGTGTTTGTTGAATTTATGTGAAATATAACTCACAGGATAGTCAATTCACCTGGCATCCTCCTGTAGTAGCACTGTAGAAGCATCAACTTCAAGCTTAAAAGGCCTAGACAAATCTGGGGCTGTAAGCACAAGTGCATCACATATCATAGCCTTCACGCTGTCAAATGTAAATCTAACTTTGATACAAAATGAGCTGAACCCACATTGTCTATCTATTCTTGGCAAAGAATAAGCATTAGGGACTGTAACAACATTAACATGTCTATAGTCAGTGCATATCCAATAAAAATCATCAGGTTTAGGGACCTATAAAAAGGGGAACTGCAAGCGCTACAATTTGGTTTGGCCAACCCCTGTTCCAATAAATATTTAACCTTTTCCTTCACGGCTGCTTTTAACGAATTTGATACAATAAGCTTGCTGCTTAATGAGTATAGTTGTGGTCTAGTGTGATTTAAGGAGGAACATCCTGAAAAATCCTGTTATGGAACTTTTAATTTAGCCAGTCACCATCACTCTTCTGGGGATCAAGCAAATCATCTAAGAGAGAAGACAAATCAAACAACAACTCACAGTTTGAAAGTCTACAAGAGGCTTGAGGTTCGCCTAGTTCCAACCTATCTGAATCTTCAACAGTGGGCTCCTCACTACTATCGTGTACAGAAATTAATCTAACCAGGACTACCTTACCATTACTTAAGTCCTTGGCTTCTGAACTAGAGATGCTTCCATAAGTTTGATATGTTTTCAGCATATTACCATGACAGATGCAGGTTGAAATTTCCTGGGAACCATCTTATTGTCATACCACTGCTTCATTTGCAGGTTTTAACAACCTTAGGCAAACCAAAAGTAGTAAACACTAACCACAACAGAAGTAGTAATTCTACAGTATGTAAAGGAACATATTTCTGGAAACCTAGTAGCAGTGCACATTATTGTAAGTAAATACTGATTTCCAGACTTAGTTCTAGACATAGGACCAACACAGTCAACAAGGACAAGATCAAACGACTCCCCAAGTACAGGTATAGGGCAAAGGGGGACTAGAGGATTAACTTACTTTCGCTTCCCAGTACACTAATAAACACGGCAATACTGATAAAACATCCTTCCTAAGAGCAGGCCAAAAGAAATGCTTAGGAACACGTATGTTTTTGTGACCTCTAAGTATCCTGACCAGGGGTGATCATGGGTTACCTCAAGTACATGTTGCCGGTATAGATGCTGTTGAAACCTAAGTCACTGAAGGAAGACTATTTGCATATTGGGAACATATTGTATGAAATAGGCCACCTGATTTTTGTCCACTTCTTCAGGGCCAAACACTGAGAAAAACACTTCTCTAGGATAGGGTCAGTCTTTTTGAGCTTTAATAAGTGGTTTATGATTAACTGGCAACTCTCAAATTTTAACATCTATTTTTGTACTCTGCCCTGGAGTCACTGGTTTTAAGAAACAAGCAGGGGGAGAAGAACCTAGCAGACTCTTTAACATCTTTCACAGTAAAATAATCTCATAAATCCACCACATCTTCTAACAAATTAACCTTAGACCAGGTCACAACACATGCCAGGAAAACTGTGGATTAATCATATCATCTGTTACAGAACTCTCAGCAGGGCTCCCAAGACTAACACTGGTAGAACCTTCCCACAAGCTATCCCATTCCCCAGAATTAATGTAATGCACACCGCTTACCTAAGTATCCCTATGGCTAGACCCAAGTAAAAATTTTACATGGTGCAGGGGAACCTTAATGTACTGCATTCCAATCCCCTTAAAAAAGACATATGTTCCACAGAATGAGTGCTCTGAAAAAGGTAAAATGGCAGCTAACAAATGCCTGAGTGGCTCCAGTATCACATAGGATTTTAACCGAGACTGGAGTTTGCTCTTTAACAACCAAGGGACACATATCATCAGTTACAAATGGCCGATAACTAGAATCAAAAGATTATTTGACTTCATGTCCAATAGAAGGTAGAGATGTACATGTTCTTGTACAATGATATTACAGTATGATGTGACTCTCTAGCTCACGAAAAAACAAAGCCAGTTCTTAGGAGGTTCTCTATAAAATTGGATCCCTAGCTCCAGACATGAACTACTAGCACCTAGGTAACTTGTTTAAAAGAGGTAAATAAAAACCAGATTTGTCCTTAACATAAGAATTTTTATTGTTGTTTCTTCCCTTTAAGATGGGGGATGTGGACACATGACATTTGGTGCAAAAACGGAGTGCTAAATGCATTTCAGTTACGTGTAGAAAATTTTCAAAGAAATGATGATGATACCGCTGCCAACAACATAAGGTGACCAATATTTACTAATTACTCTAATCAATTTTTAAAAGAAAATGTATTCATTTGAAGTCAAATTTAATTTATTAATAGTGCTTTATAACAAATAGCTGTAATTATACGGCTCTATGAGCTGATTTTTTTTAACTCTAGTGTGAATAAACATGGCTTAAAGAAATAATGCAAAATTTGTTCTTTAAATAATAATACATTTTAAAAAAACAGGTTCTCATGCACCTCAGGAGAAATACTGACTGGCAATGGCATGTCCTGGGGAGAATGGGGTACATGGAGTCCTTTGTGTGATGGGGCAGGGATTTGCGGAATCCAAACGAGAGTTGAGCCCATGCAGTTTGCAGGAGATGACACTGCTCTTAATGATGTCCGCTTTTATTGCTGCTACTAGTAGTAGTTTTTATTCTTGATGCACCAGGAAAAATGCAGGGATTTGTTTTACAGTAGGTGTAAGGTCCCTTTCAAAAATAATCACATTTTGTTGCTTTGCAGTTTGAAATGTTTTTTTTATCTAGCTGTATTTACTCAGTGCAACTTTTAACACACAAGTGATCGAGCACCAACATGTCAAAAGAAAATATATTTTAAAAAATAATAATGATATGTTAAAGGATCAAACCCACCCCCACTCTAAAAATTACTTATAAACTAAAGCATGTAAAGCTCACCATCTCAATAGCACACAAAACCATTTTACTATCAACTGTGGTCATTTTAATTACCTCAGCATAAAAATCTGGAGCATTTCAGTCCCTGGTACTGCAAACAGTCAACTATGAGTTAATGCACATAATAATGTTACTACGGCACGGTGGTGTAGTGGTTAGCACTGTCGCCTTGCACCTCCAGGGTCCGGGTTCGATTCTCGGCCAGACTCGATTCCCGTCTCTGTGTGCATGGAGTTTGCATGTTCTCCCCGTGCTTGGTGGGTTTCCTCCGGGTA
>JAQQZT010000011.1:19944653-19959090 GCA_030068275.1 Clarias platycephalus | reverse complement strand
CATATCTTCTGGTTCTAGTGAGGACTCTCACTGCTGCATTCTGGACTAACTGAAGCTTGTTTATGCACCTAGTTGAACAACCAGACAGTAGTCCAACCTAGAGATGATAAAAGCTTGAACTATTTTTTCTGCATCGTTTAGCGACAGTATCGCTTAACTTGGCAATATTTCTGAGGAGAAAGAATGCTATCCTGGTAATATTATCTACATGAGCTTCAAATGAAAGAATAGAACCTATAATCACACCGAGGTCTCTTAATGTTGTACTAGATAGAACAGAAAGGCCATCTAAAGTTAGTGTGATCTAAAATCTTGCTTCTAGTTTCATGTGGTCCTATGACTAGAACATCTGTCTTATCAGGATAAGCAGAAGGAAGTTAATTAGCATCCAGTCTCTTATATCCTTTATGCATTGCTCAACTTTAACAAGCTGTTTTTTCTCATCTGGTTTTGCTGAGACATATAACTGTCGTCAGCATAACAATGAAAACTAATACCATGCTTACTGATTATTTTGCCCAAAGGAAGCAAGTAAAGGGAAAAAAAGCAGTGGGCCTAAAACTGAACCCTGTGGAACACCAAACTCCACTAGAGAACATGCAGAATAATCACCATTTAAATCTATATACTTTGGCCTCCGAGTGGCGCAGTGGTAAAGTGCTCGCCCTATCATCCGGAGATCGCTGTTCGAACTCCGGGTGATGCTGTTACCTCTCACAGCCGGAGGCCTAGAGAAAGCTGATTGGCCAAGCTCTCTCAGAAGGGAGGGATGAGAGGTACTTAGTGCTCCCACATTAACGACGGCTCTACAAGCCAATCAGGGGTGTCTGTGAGCTCACGCAGGCGGAGGGAGCGGATACCGCTGTCCCTCCAAGTGTGTTACGCCGCCCCCAACGGTGCGTGAGCGAGCAGTTCGAAAAGATGGTCGGTGACATCACGTGGGTCGGAGGAAACATGTGGGTCGGTCGTGACTGGGAGGAATTGGACACGACTAAATTAGGGGAGAAAATCGGGGGGAAATCCGGAAAAAAAGGGTAAAAATTTATTTTTTAATCTACATACTTATAACAATCAGTCAAATAGGATCTGAGCAGAAGAATAATACTATGATCAATGGTGTCAAAAGCTGCACTAAGGTCAAATAATACAAGCATAGTTACACAACCCAGATGGATGGATGGCAAGGGAAGTTTACAAAAATGGACAACAGTTCCAGACAGTAGATGCCCTTCGTGCGGCCGTCTTCACCACTTGGAGAAATGTTCCTGCTCACCTCATGGAAACGCTTGCATCAAGCATGCAGCAACAAATTTTTCAAGTGATCAACAATAACGGTGGAGCTACTCAGTACTGACTTCATGTTTGGAAGTTTGATTTCTGTTTTGGGGGGGGTTTACGAGTTTTTTTTGGAGGTGTGGTCCTAAACTTTTGATCAGCTGTAAAACAGCCTGTTGCAGTTTAATCGTTGTTTTCATTAAATTGCATGCTCAAAAATGTTTTGTCTCACTCGCATTTCTTCTTGTTGCATGTTGAAGCTCTACTTGGAACCTTGTTAAGATCCAACCATGCAAAATATAATTTTTTTGCCATTTTTCAAGTTTTCTTAAACTTTTGATTGGGACTGTATTATACATTTTTATCAATATAATAAAATCAAACTGAATCCTTAAAGATTCGATTCACCTCTGACAAAGAGCTGAAACCCTACAATAATAATGACAACACATTTTGTTGCTTTGCAGCCTGAAATGAAAACAGACATGGATGGATGGATAGAACACCAAAATGTGAGAAAAAAAAAATATAGAAAAAAAAAATCACTATCACTGATTTGGAAAAGGATCCCGCCCCCCGCTATACCATACAATATTTATGTGGGTGTAATTATTTTCTATACAGACTGTATATGCACACCAATCAGCCATAACACTCAACGTCTATACTGCTTTATCCTGTATACAGGGTTGCGGAGGGCCTGGAGTCTATCCAGGGAGACCTAGGGCACAAGCCAAGGTACAATCTGTAAACACAAATTAGCCTAATCTGCATGTCTTTGAACTGTGGAAAGAAACTGGAGTACCCGGAGGAAATTCATCAAGCATGAGAACATGCAAACTCCAAGCATACAGACCCGAGACGGAAATTGTACCCGGACCCTGGAGATTCAAGGCAACAGTGCTAACCACTACACCATGTCGCCTCAGTCAGAACATTACAACACCAAACATCAGGTTTCTCTTGTGCCACCTGGACAGCTCTGGGGCCTGACTCCACAAGACCTCTGGGTGTGCTGTGCTGTCTGGCCTCAGGATGTTGGCAGTGTTGTTGAAGCAAATCGGCTACCGCAGCAGAAGACAATACTAGGTGACTGTTAGCTAAGAACGGGAAACTGAACTTGGGCTTAAGAATCTTGATTTCTGCTGAGGCATTCAGATAATTCATACAGAATATGCAACTACATGAAAGTATGTATCCATCCTGCCTTGTATAAACGTTTCAAGCTGCTGGTTGTGGGGTAATAATGGTGAGGAGCTTTTTTAACTACCATATCCATGTCCTTCAGGACCACAGGATAAAGTGCCACGTCACAAAGCTAAAGTCATCTCACACTGGTTTCTTGAACATGACAAATTAGTTCACTGTACTGAAAATGGCTTCCGCAATCACCAGATCTTAATCCAAATCTGAGACAAATTACCTATACAGAAGGACTGCGTTTAGTGTAAACATTTTGGTATCACCAAACACATTTTATTCCATCATGGATGGGACACATATGCAATAATTGATATGTATTATTTAGGAATACACTATGTAAAATTGTCAAAAAACATTTTTAGCCATTTTAATAATCCTAATAGGAATATGTTCATAAATATTTGCTTTTTTGCATTCCTGCATTCTCAATAAACAAGCTACCGTTAGTCCAAAATGCACCCACCAGAGTTCTCACCAGATAAAGAAAATATGATCATATAACCCCAATACTATCTATTACTAACATACATGCTATTACAAACTGGCACTACTTACAGCTCAGACATAGTCTCCCAGTTTAAAAGTAGATTCAAGACACACTTGGCAAACGCATAATTCATTCCTATAATGTCATACTCCAGTACATCTAAATGAACACTCATCTAGTGCTGCTAATATAATGAACGGCAACTACGATAATTCTTTTCCACCTGTTCTTTTTCTACCCATTCCGAGGCATTTGGAGAGCAGCCATTTGCTGGCTCTGGTATACAGAGGCCAACCCGAGGATCCTGAGGCATCCAATGAAGGACCACCTGCAGCTGGATTCTGCTTTGTGATGCTTTGGAGCTACACATGCTGAGCTCCCAGTGATCCCATCTCATCCTGGTGCATTCCTTTTAACTTAATCATTTTCTGTTATATTGAACTTCTAGCTGCCTAACACACAGCATATCTGCAAATAATTCCTGCTATCTGTTATTACCCAAATGAGGATGGTTCCCTGTTGAGTCTGGTTCCTCTCAAGGTTTCTTCCTTTTTCCTCTCAGGGAGTTTTTCCTTGCCACCATCGCCCTTGGCTTGCTTAACATTAGGGACACTATGATACACATTTTCTCACTTATACACATTTCAATAATTTTATTTTAATTTTGTGAAGCTGCTTTGAGACAATGACCATTGTTAATAGCGCTATATAAATAACATTCAATTGAATTTTTAAAAACTGACTGCATGAACAAATGATACAAATTAATGCAAAAGCTATGGAAATTTAGCCAAGAAAAAATTGAAAAAAGTTCAATAATGCATATTTGTTTATTAATATGATGGGTAAGGGTAAATAACCTGCTCTTCAGAAAACTGAGTGAGTTAATACTGGTCATATTTACATACGGAAGAAGCAGAAACTCTCTGTTTACAACAACACAGAGAGGGATAATGTGGTATAGAATTATGGTGCAGTGAATAAGCCAAAGACAAAAGATGTTTTGAGAGGCCAGCAGTGCAAAAACCAGAACCATGAGTCTAGACAGACATGAAAAGCGTACTGGTCTGAACAGATGTCACCATGTCCTTGGCATGACCTGAATGTTTGACCCATATTGTGAGAGGGGCAGTTTGCTAATATAGTGTGGGTCTACTTGGCAGTTGTCATTAAGTTATTAAGACATTGGATTACTGATAAGAATATGGTGAATTCAAATCTCAGCACTGTCATCATTAGATCCTTGAGCAAGGTCCTCAACTCTCAACGGCTCAGTTGCATTAAAAAAAAAAGGAAACGCAAGTCACTTTGTACAAGTATGTCTGTCAAGTGCTGTAAGTTTATGTATTGGCCCCTTACAAGAAGAGTCAGTGCAAAATAATTTCTCTTGACTGATCATCTTTATCCTGTCATGAAACATTTCTACCGTAAAAACAATGATCTCTCCTAGGATGACTTTAAGCACATCCACTGGAAACACAGGAATGGTCCAGTGAGAAGGAAAATAATGTAAGTCATATGCTATGACCTCATGGCCTAATGATCACCTTTACCACAATTTAAGAGATATATTATTACACTGAGAACTGCATATTTAAACAGTAATAAAAGTAAAAGAAGTAGACTAGGATCAGTGTAGGATCAGTCAATAAAAAAGTTGCTACAATAAGAAGATAATTGCAGTGATGAACAATATAATCTCTTTTTCTGATTAGGGTTTCTGTGCAAGGAGCGTGCTCAGTTTGATTTTGCCATCCATCGATGCTGTAAGGCAGGTTCCACAGTCCACAGCTGAACACCAGTCCACCGTTACCACCGGAGCTTTATGTCCTCCCAAAGACAACACACTCTCCAGACCTGCATCCCCTTTATTCAGCTTAAGACAAAAATATGCAGAATGATGACAAATATCAGTAACATCACACATTAAAATATCCATAATAACACCCTTTACAATATTTACAGTGGAGCCTTGAATTGCGATTAACTTGGTTGCGAGCGTTTTGCAAGACGAGCAAAAATTTTTACGAGTGCACCACGTTTGTGTGTGAGTGTGTGAGAGAGAGAAAGTCGTCCTACACAGCAGCCCCCTCCCTCCTCTCCTCTCTTGTCTTACTTTAGCCACAATTCTTTTGGTAAAGTGCAGGGGATTTTGTTATATTTTTACTTTATATTTTGTATTAAGAATTATTATATAAATATTTTTGGGCTGTTGAATGAATCATCAGAGTTTCCACTATTTCTTATTGGGGAAATTTGCTTTAAAATACAAGCATGCTTCCGGAACGAATTATGCTCCCAATCTAAGCTTTAACTCTATTCCGAAACTCTAGTCCGTAATATTGCGGTCAAATTAGGGCTGCATGATTTTATTTAAAAATTGTGATTATTTTGACACTTATTGTGATTTAAACTGCGATATATAATTATTAAATGTAATATTTTGACTACATTAACTCTACATTAATTTCAGACTATGCTAATATTACCTGTAATAAATTGCAGCCTTTTAATATTAAATAATAACACAAGTCCATATTGTGATTTCGTTTTTCATGCGATTAATTGTGTAGCACTAGTACACATTATTTACTATAAAAACCACAACCAAACATGTTTTCAAACATATGTGTGTGTGTCTGTGTGTGTGTGTGTGTGTGTGTGTGTGTGTGTGTGTCTGTGTGTGTGTCTGTGTGTGTGTCTGTGTGTGTTTACCCGATAAATGAGTCCTCCGTTACTGGAGCAGGTGAGGACATGCTGACCCTCTGAATCGAAAGCAAAAAGTCGTCCACGTGGAACTTGGACCTGCTTATAACCACTGTAGCCAGACAGCACAAATGGTCCCACAGCATCCTGAGATAACGAGTACTCTGATTGTTTCACTCCAGAGCGGTGGATATTCCACTGAATAAACTGAAACACACACACACACACACACACACACACACACACACACACACACACACACACACACACACACACAGAAATGCAGCTTAATCATTTAATGTACATAAAATAGAAAGGGGGCTTATTCAAAGAATGACTAAATAATGACAGTGCATTTCACACACACACAAACACATGCAGGTCCGTGCTTACTTTGCCATCCTCTCCAATGCTGAAGACGGTATTTTCATCATAGCTGAACTCAACACTGTACACTTCACCATCATGAGCTTTCCAACTCATAACACTTTCATACCTCTGCATGTCTGCACAGAGGACAGATGAAATGTGTAGCATGGTTAATTAGGTAGTAAGAAAGCAGAGACAGAAAAAAAGAGACAAAAGTAATAAAGCATGTAACGGTTATGACATAGAAAACCAAGTTGCATATTAAAACAGTTCGTTTTTAATTTACATGTATATATAAAATGTATATATAAAATCACACTCTCTCACAATTTGATACAGAAAAATCCATAGATGTGATAATCTGGTCATTCAGTACATTTAGATCGTCAGCTGACAAAATTTTTTGCCACATAACATTCCTGAGTATAGACCCGACCAACTGAAACAACCCCAGATCACCCCAGAACACTGCCTCCAGAGGCTTGTACAGTGGGCACTATGCATGATGGATGCATTGCTTCATGCGCTTCCTATCTCACCCTGACACGCCAGTCACTATGGGATTGGGTCAATCTCCACTCATCAGAACCTTTTCCCTTGCTCCAAAGTCCAACCTTTATGCTTCATATGCTCAATCCTGTGAGAGCAATTTAGAATCAATTCTGTGAGTATGGAAATGCTCTTACTTTCACTACCAGTTAGTTAAACATAACTGGCATTTCTACTCTCCATTTTTACAATGCATCCTCACCAAGCATTTTAAGTTATCGCCAGTCCCCAAATTCCAATCATTTTAGCAATCTCCTTAATTGTTTCCTTTGCACAGTCCAGGCTATTCTCATATCATATTCTAAATTTTGTGATCAAACATACAACCTAGAAATAAACACCATTTATAAATCGACTAGATTCATAACATTAAAAGTTTTAGGAAATATATATAAGACATTATAACTTCACTGTCAGTATTTGCAGTTTCTAGAAAGAAAATAATAACTGAATAACAATTTTACCGAACAGACGTATTATGCCATCAGCAGCTCCAGTTACCAGAAGATTCCCGTTGTGGTTGAACGCAATGCAGTTTACAGCCACAGGCCCTGGCTCCAGGGCAAACTGCAGCTAAAATCAATAAATGAATAAATCAATCAACCAATCATAATCAATGTACAATACAACAATAAATGTACAAGTAATACAACAATACAGAATCATAATGTGCATTATAGCATAAAACACAATTTAAGTGTCTTGGTATTGTAATGTGCAACCAAGTTGTTTGGCAAAACAGCAGCCAGTTCATCACATCACAATGACATGCCATAAAAAATGTCAGAACATGATACACCAACCACCACTAATATTTTGTGAATAAGTCAGAACATAATATAATATCATTACATACAATACATGGTGTTTTAAATAACGTTATACCACAACACACATTGTTCACACAACATCATGAAACACTAAAAGAAACAATCAAAAGTTTACTTGTTGTTTGACGGTCTTAGTGTCCCAGAGTAGCAGTTGTCCGGCGATGGGCTGCGCCAGACGTGGTACCATTTCTGACATGCCACATAAACGAGCCACAGGAGCTGCTGCTGAACACACAAATGAAGTTCCACTGGGACTGCAGGCCAGTGATAGTATTCTGAAACATACACACAGATATACAAAAATACATTACATAACATTTATACCACAGCACTGCTGAATATTTAATATAATTCAATATTAAGATTCTGATTGGTTAGAAGGTGTCAGAGGAAACTTGCACGCCAGATGCTTTACATGAACAGTTTAAAAAAGTGTGTAACTGTAGATATAGTAAATTCTTCAGTGAGAATACAGTTACTGAATATATTTGCAAGTGTGAGTGCTTTGTTGCAGTCAGATATACAGCTGTATCTATATCAAGCTGTACGTTTTTCAGGAAAAGAAATTTTCATGATGGACATCATTGCTTCTTGTGGTTCCTCAGTAACAAAAACAGCTGTGTTTTGTCTTGTTAACATCTAGAGCTGTGAACCAGAGGTAGCCTGTCAGTTCAATCTCGAACAAAGTTAACTTTTTTGTATCATGCCTTTAGATTGATATTCAAGCCCAGTAGGTGCCAGTATTCCACCAACTGGCCATAAATGCAAGAAGGAAGAAGCAAACCCTTTTTGGGTGGAAAAAAAATTATTTGCAGAAGATGGAAGACTATGATAAACAGACTAACGATAAAGATTACAATTAAATTGCACAGCTCTAATCACCTTACAAGAAAAAAAAAAAACACACAAAACTAACCCAACAGTGCCAATTTTCTAAAAACAAATCCCTCAAACATCTAACAGAATTGAAGTGTTCTGACAAAACAGACCAACTTACTTACCGTGTATGAGTTTCATCTATGGACATTTCATACAGATTTTTCTTAGCTTCTGTATCATACAGCTTCACTGTGCCAACCCCACTACCCAGCAGCAGCTGCAAAGAGAACACAATTGATCTTATATAATATTGTACACAGACCAACCTGATCATAAAACAAGTACACCTGGGAAGATTAATTACTCCATCACAATATACAAAGTGCTAAAAGCAGGGAAACTATCCAAACTTATAAAATAAAATACCATTAATTAACAGGTTATTAGCATGGCATAAAAAAATGACAAATAATAAAATTATTATCTTCAAGTAACTCTTGTTATGTCTCCTGCGTACTAAATTTCTAATGATGTACAGGGTTAATAAGCAGAATATCCAAAGCAGGAAAACATAATTAACACCATAAGTACATTTTAATCTTTGAGCTGCAGTTACTGAAATAATTCACATTTATCTCTCTCTTCAGGATGCCATTAATTATGCAATAGTAGCATTTCATTTTTATCCGAAATGGCTGAAACCCTCTACACTGACTAGATGTGGGAATCGCTAAGGATTACCCGATACGATATTATCAATTTATTTATTTGCATTGTGATCCTGTAACTATCACGATTTTATAAACATCCAGATTTTTCATATTTTGTTATAATTCTAAATTTAATTCTAAACTTAGCAAATAATTTGCAACATAATCTGCAATATTTTACCATCTAATAAGCAAACATATATAAATTTAATAAATAAATAAATAAATGTTTTGGAGTCAGTTGTTTTGGGGCCTATGTGCTAATACATGAATTGCTACATGAAAGAAATTACTATAAATAAATGAATACATTTTTCCCCATCTTAAATACCGACTTTCATCACTCAGGCCAAAATGTAAAAAGATAAGATATATCTCACCAGTCTGTCTGGTTTTGTAGCCCATTCCAGTGAGAGCAGGGGAGATTTGGACATAATAGTAGCTTTCGTCTGCATAATGGGGTTGAAGGACCAAACCTTCACAACACCATCCACATCCAGACTTGCCACTTTTCTACCTGAACTGTCAACTCTATTATAAAAAAAAAAATTATAGGTGTTAACTGTTTAGAGACTTAATGGATAACATAATGGATTTCAAATGAAGATTCCAAGTGTCAAATTAGAATTTGATAACTGTTCATGGGAACTGTTAATATGTAATGCAGGTGCAGAGGTAAAGAGGAGCAGATGCAAACAATTTCATACATTCTTAAAAATGTACTGGCAAGCATGGAAATGGATAATCGCAGAATTCTTTCCTTGTTGAAGAAAAACCCTTCAACATGTACAAAGTAGTGGGATCACTGTAAAAGTCTACAATCAAAAGATTGTACAGTATGTAACTTGAATGTAACTAGAGTTTACCTCAAGATGCAGACCACTGGTAACACTCACGATCAGAAAGGCCAGATTAGACATAGAAATGTGATAGAAAAAGCCTGTCCAGTTCTAATACAAGAATAACTTAAACCAGAATAAGTGGAAGAGGAGAATATGGGGTGAACGGTAGAGCTCATTTTACAAAACATCCCACTTCAACTGGGAAACATGGTACAGGCATGGTGTTCTAGCATGGGCAGGTACAGTATGGCGGCCAATGAAACCAGGTCACTAGTGTTTAAGATGAATTCTAAGGTATATAGAGATATACTTTCTCCTCAGATTTAGGAAAATAAGGCAAAACACATAGGACAGTGCTTCAAAGTAGAGACAGATGGCCCAGAATGAGCCGCTTTTTCTTTGCTTAAGACAAAACTGAAGGCAGAAAAATCCACAAACAAACACCTGCATAAAAAGGAGTGGAAAAAAACATTTCAAGTTAAGGAACCAGGTTTCAGAGACTGAAAAGATTTTGCTTTCAAATATTTTTTTTAAATCATGTTATCTATAAGTATAATACAGGTGATACTTATGCTACATGGTACATATATTTTATTAATCTTTTATTAAGGTTTAGGTTCAAAGAAAAATTTAATTTGGCATACACTCAATCATTTCCAACGTTTTTTTGTCGCCACCCACCTGCAGTGCATGATGGATGAGTGATGCTCTCCATACTCCTCCTGACTAAGTCTGATAAACGGTTGCTCTGCCCCAGACCCGCCGCCTTCACTGCTTGCCTGAGCCTGATTGGTTGGGGAGTAATTTGTGTCGCACTGGCCCTCGGTTTGACCATCGACCTCAGGAATGTCAAATTTCTTTTCAGAGTTCTGTATAAGAAAACATGCACACAAATTTTCCTTCAAACTAGTGTAAAGCCAGACGATTTGATTACATAGCATAATGATCACTCAGTAAGTTAATAATAATAATAGACCTGTGCTGCATGTTTGGAGAAAAGTTCTTTTCTTTCTTTCTCATGATCCATCTGCCTCTTTTGCCTTGTACCCGTGTCTGTTGACGCAGCAGCAGTAGCAACCATCTTGAGGTCTTTTGAGGCTGTGGGGTCCTTTATCTTTGCTGCCTATTAACAAAACAGACAGAATTTAAATGCATAGAAATTTTTGTGCCTAGATATGGTAAATTGGTTGTTAATAGTAAGGCCAGAAACAACATATATAAATTTTTGTGCCTAGATATGGTAAATTGGTTGTTAATAGTAAGGCCAGAAACAACATATATAAAGGTCTACTACTAATGATAATAATCCAAAATTTACAATCACTTAAAGACCTTCAGTGTAAAATTGATGAAAACAACCAGAGGACCGATCAGGAGCTTTTGCATCTCCTCAAAATTTAAACCTGACTGGTCGAGGTTTCCTTCCTCCCGAGAGTGGCCTGTGTGGGGGAGGAGCTTGATGCTCCTTGAGGTGTTCGTACTGGGGCTCTTCTGCCCTGAGGCAAAAAGGAGAAGAAGTTCCTTGAAGGAGTGGTGGGGTTTACGACACGCTGACTCGACACCAAGTCCCTGTGACAAAACACACATGCACGCCTCATTCTCTTCCTCCATCCTACAGTCCATAAATAAATCTCTTTGGAGGAATTTGGACGAATAAGCCAATATGTGGCCTTAAAGCTGAACACAAAACAATAATGCTTGTGTAAGCACCATTGCGTAAGTGGAATTGCTCAATACTAAGACTAGAAGCTTGGCTTACTTTGAGCACAATAGATAAATAAATAAATGTAATAGACGATTAGAAGCATTACTAAATTTATATATTTAATACTTTATCTATGAATGCTTCGTTATCAGCTATGAACATTTTTATCTTCTCGTTTAAACATACAAACTAGCCCACGGGTGGATTTGCATTATACAAAAAAAAAAAACTAAATAATGGAAAAGAAGACTAGAATCATGGCTATATATGAGATTTGATTACAGCTTTGGATATATTTAATTTGATATAAAGAAATAAATAAAATAAAAAAATGCACTAACAATTTATTTTAATCAGGTTAGGGCCAACTATAGCTGTAGCGTTTATTCACATGTTAGACTGTGGGGCTTCTGTGATTTTATCACTAATTCTCTCAATCAAAATCTATTTATTTTATTAGCATTTTTACTATTACATTTACTGGTATTTACCAGTATGGCTAAATTGGACCTAGTCTGACAAAAAGTATAGCTAATAAAAAATGCAAACTATATTTGACCTGATATAAAAAAGTGAAAGAAAATAAATGAGGTAGACAGGCCTTATGCGTACAAAACAGATTAGGCTGTTGACCGTGCCCGTAGCTTGGTTATCAATTATTTTGCATTCCTATAACCTTTAAGCTACAATTATTTACCAACAAATAGTCAGTAACATTGACACTCATTTAAAAACAAGCGTGCCATCACTGATGTAGCAAAGATTTATGTAAGGAGATGTTTATTAAACATTTGTGGAAGGAGTTTCCAGTGTCAGCACTTTTTTACAAAGTTTTCAGACCTGGATAAATCTTCAGGATGGATGGCTGTCCCAGTAACATGACAAGAATCAAGTCTTAACTGAAATTATTAATTATTATTAACTGAAATAATCTATATGCATCTTGACCTAGGGCTAACTTTTTTTGGCAAAATCTGCTGGTGTTATATCAAAGAATAGTCACACAACTTGTGCTTTATCATCTAAAACTCTACCATGCTGTCAACTGTAGAGAATATTTGTAGTGTTATTATTCTATCTACATGAAAAAAAAAATTGGATTCACATCAATGAACCATGATGTAATCATTTTATATCAATTAAATAATTTAGCTTCTGGTAACTAATTCAATTAAAAGTTTGTAGTAGACTCAAAACAGTATCTTTCAGTTCTATTTGAAAACACTCCTATTGCCAAAAAAAAAAAAAAAAAACTGTCGAATCTGTTCCAAAATTCGGTCCTCACAGCTCTGTATCTCCAAGTCGGTCCATGTGCTGGACATAAGCAGGGAGTTTGTGCTGCATCTCCTCTGCTTTTTTTGGCCTTGATTCTCCTTGAAGTGCAAATAACTAGAAAGAAAAAAAACAGTAGCACAAATTTAAATTATTCACTTAAAAAGACACTTGTACAACATATACATTCATTCAAGACCTTAAACCAACCTGCCTCCTGTCTCTAAACTTTCCATGCTGCTGATTAATATGGTAGTCAACTGGCAGACAGTTTGTTAAGCTCTGCACACTCATGATGTCTAGATTACACAGTTAATCAATAAAATCTGAATACCATTACGTACAACAGGATTGAGAGTACACAAATGGATATTCCACTAAAAATCTAAATAATAGCCCAATGAGAATAAAAATGCCTCGCGTAAACACCTCCATCCTAAACTTTTGACCCAATCTAGCTCATTCGAAATGAATTTTTAATCGGAATAAGAGTGATAGTGTAAACCACTGATAGTCTGTTCAATAGGTAAATGTTAGCCATGTGCAAATTTGATTCGATCACTTCTTTCTGATCAAAATAAATATATTCTTTCTGCACATGTTTAGCCACATCATCACAAGAACAGCTCTCGCCTACCGGTCTTTACTTTCACTTTTTCCACTGGGTATCTGGCTGAGAAAGGAGCACTGACTGGCTCACCATTTCATATATAGTATCTAACTATAAGCATCGAACATCATTAGTAGCATCATCTAATGGTAGCAAAATCACAATACACTAATTAATAGAAACACAAGAGGGCGTTAAACCCATTTTCCTTTTCAAAGACAATTCTTAGAATTTTATACTTATTAGGTCCTTCTAATTTCAAAAACATAGGGGGAAAAAAAAATGCATGCAAAATTAAAGCTTGGGTCTTAAGAGGTTAACCTGACCTCTTAAGGAGGAAGGAGGAAAATACTCCTTCTGTTATAATACTGGCAGAATGAATGCTTCGAAGTGGGCAGAACTAATTTGTCATAAAAGTTTTATACTGATTAAATGTTTTGAGTATGTAAACGCACATCTTATCAGATCAACGTCCATGCAAACAGTTAAGTTGGAAACTGTAAATGGAATGATTTCATTTGGATTGAAGAAATATTATCCATGTACTGTACTGTATACATAGATAATGAGAATAACTAGGAAAAAAAACCCTTCTTGAGTCTTAAAATGGAAAGGCCAATTATTTTTTTTGCAGTCAAAAGAGGAACAGTTACATCCGAATGTGTTGAACAATAAAACATGGGACCTCTGGTCAGAGACCACCCAATCTTTGGGTAAGCACAAGTATAGGAACATATAGTATAAAAAGAAATTAAATTGAATTTAACACTATAAATATGTATTTTCTTTTAAGACAGAGGAGACCAATTGGCACCACGAAACTGACACATTTCCAGGCATGTTGTTCTGCAGTTACCCTTTGTTAGGAAGGATATCTCTCTTCTGTCTCCTCTTCATGATGTGAAATGCATACTCAATCGGGCTAAGGTTTGTTGATTATCTTGGCCAGTCTTTTTTACTCATATTCAGGGGACTATATCCCTGTACACTAGTGATGCGCGGGTCGGGTATTTTTCCAACCCGCGGGTCCCGCTTTTATGAAATTATTTGGCCCGCCCCA
>JAQQZT010000011.1:19923984-19944553 GCA_030068275.1 Clarias platycephalus | reverse complement strand
AGCGGAATTGGACGCAACATACATGGATTTTTTATTTAATTTAGTTTTTAATAACCCGCCCCAACCCGCCCCGCAAATAAAGTGACAATTTCTTTACCCGCCCCAACCCAGGGTTACCCGCGGGGTCCGCGGGTTACGAGACGACTCGCGCATCACTACTGTACACTAATATTTACACTGAAAACTACTAAAAATAAAAAGACTTTACCACTTGGCGCAGTTGTTCATTCTCCTCCTGGAAGCTGGTGCTTCTCTGAACTTCAGCATCAAAACTCAGAAGCACAGGCTGGGGTGAGCATATTAAGGAATTTTGCAGCACATCATAATACAAGTAACTAGAGATTTTGCACATCATATATTTCAATATATGAGCGATGTTCAAGTCAAACTGGAACTTATGAAATTTCTCATAAAGGCCTAACATTTACAGAAGACTTTAAGCACAGTACGGTGATGAGACTCTTAAGGCAGTGAAACTTTTCAAAAGCTCACAATCTGGAGGAAAAATAAAACGGCCTGGCTTGATCACCAGAACGTGTGAAAGTTGTTCTGTTTTTGCACATCAATGCACGATGACCTCATACTGCCTAGACCACTTGCACATTACAGAAATTTGACTGGGAGTTATCGGCACATTCCCCATACAGTCCTGACTTTGCTCCAAGCCATTTCCACATGTTTGGGCTGTTAAAGAAGTTCCTGGGAGGCCAGCGTTTCAGACATAAAGTATGCAGTCCGATCAGGGTGCCGGCATACTGCTAAAACATTCTACCTTAATGGTCTCCAAGCACTAGTGAAACGCTGGGATAAGTGCATTAATGTTGCAGGGGATTATATGGAGAAAAAGGGGTAGTTTTTACTCTTACGACTGAGTTCTTTTAATTTGCACAATAAAAAGCCCCAGTTTGGCTTGAACACCTCTAATAAATATGGCAGATGATAATTTGCTAATTTTAGTTAAAGTTATGGAAATTTTAGCTACGAGTCCATACATTTATAAAACAAAATATTTGTTGCACTTATTTTTATTCTATAAATGTTTTGACCATACAAAAGCTGCTTTTACTAAACTCCATTTAGTGTTGTTGTTCTCTTTCGGCTGCTCCCGACAAGGGGTCGCCACAGCGGAATATCCAGTCCGCACTACAACTTGGCACAGGTTTTACGCCGGATGCCCTTCCTGACGCAACCCTCCCATTTTATCCGGGCTTGGGACCGGCACTGCATCCAGTGTATACCTACTATTTTATTTATTTACATACTTGTAATTTATATATTTTTTTTATTTATTGAATAAAAAGCTTTAACTAAACTATGTGTAAAATGTTTTTAGCTAGAACGTTAGAAATTGTTCCTTCAGAAACAAGTAACTTAATATAATCTTGTACCAGATACATAAAGAATAGTGTCTCTGAAGGATAAGCTATAAATTAAATATAATACGAATTATGGATGGAAAACTTGACCTTGATCAAATGTAAAACACATTTTGATCTTGGATTAAGATTAACAGATCAGATAAATGGCCATCCAAAAAAGCCAAAGTACAGGAAGGATATGCATACACCGGAAAAGAACACTGAGGAAATTGTGAAGAGAAACGAGGAAAGTATCAGCCCATTGGCGAGAAAAATAAGGGGAGAAGCTCGGATTTTGCTCCGGAGACGAAATAAACGGCAGGATGAACCAATCACGCCAATCTACCTGGCCCTGAAGATCAGGAGCCTGCTTCTGGAAAAACTCTTGTGTCTTCTCCACATTCCTTGTCTGAGGCAAAAAAAATATACACAGATAAAAATAATAATAATTATAACAATAATATTAATATTTTTTTATTAAGTCTGCTGTGTATACTAAAGCAATGTAACATTTTGCTAATTAAATATCCTTACAAACACAGAAAAAAAAAAAAATTCAAGTACAAATACATTAGTCAGTAGTACAAAATACTAACTTAAAGCATGAATGCAGTGAGAAACAAGTGTAGGAACTGCTGTAGGAACAGACGTGTGGGGGAAACGAGGCTTCTGATGAGGTTGTTACAGTCATGTTCAACAGTTAGTACCCACTTTTAAATCTATGTGTTCTGTGTGTAAAAACATCATAAAAATCAACTCATTATAGTGGCTCTTAGTATTAGGCAAATACAATTTCAGACAAACAACATAAATAAATAATGGCATGTTATAGCAAAAAGTTCACAAAAATTAAGCCAAAAAGAAAAACATGCACGCAATACCAAGTACACCGTGGAAGGTAAGTTGCAGCCAGATGGTGATAATTAGCAGACCACCAAGACTTAATTATCACCAGCAAGACTTCTATCAAAGCAGAGGTTTTCTGGATGGAGCATTTAGGTGTGTGTTAACACAATACCAAGAGGATATGACATAAGCACTGGTCTTAGAGAAGCAATTGTTGCTACAAATCAATCTGGAAAGGGGCATAAAATGATTTCCAAACAATTTGAAGTTCAACGTTCCATAGTGAGAAAGATTATTTAAGTGCAAAGCATTCAAGACAATTTGCAATCTTCCCAGCACATTCACTCCAATGTTCAGAGAAATAAAAAAACAAAAACAAGAACTACATCTGACACTACAGGCCTCAATGAGCATGTTTAATATTAAAAGTCCATGACAGCATAATTAGACTAAAACTGAACAAGTACTGTTTGTTTAGAAGGGTTGCCAGGAGAAACAACTTCTGACTAAAAAGAACAGAGAAGCACGACTAAGGTTAAAAAAAAACTGCATCTGAACAAAGGACAACTCTTGTAGAACAATGTCCTATGGACAGATGAGATCAAAGGGGAGTTGTTTGGCCAGATGAAATGCTGTGGTGGGACTTTAACAGAGCTGAGCATAAGCAAATACCCAAAAGCCTCAATGAACTGAAGCAATGTTGTAAAGAAGAATGGGCCTAAAGGTGGATCAACAGACTACTGAATTATGGGTACTTGCCTACAATGTCATACAATTTATTTATTACCACAGATGCCTAAAGGTTTTCATGGAAAAAAACTAATCCTCCAAACTGAGCTAAGAAAACATAATATACATAAAGTTTGCATGTGGTTATTATACTAAATCTAGTAGCTTGCTTTTTCATGCTCTCTGCTCCAAAAGCAAATTTTGTAATAAATACATAGTTGTGTGTTTTATGCTAGGTGGCCAGCAAGTGACTGTCACTTACAAAAGCATCCTTAGCTAGCAGAGTTAGTCAGTGAACACATTGATCCATCATAATATGAAAGCCCTACCTGAACAGTGTACACGAGGTAGTAACGAAACAGGCTTGTCCTCAGTTTGTTAACAGTGGGTCTGTAAACATCCTCTAAACGGCTGAAGAGTCTGTGATCCAGGTAGCCCCAATATTCTTTCAGTCCAACAAGGTCGTAGGTCTGAATGAACTGCAGAAGCTGTTCGATAATTTTATCCACCTGGGTTTTGAAGTAAGTATTAGAACACGTGTGATGTAGCAACTCTGCAGCACATCAACACACTCCTCATACATTCATCAACATTCATTACTCAACTTCTTTGATGTACTTACTCGAAACCCTTTATCTTTGTCCACTTTGATCTCGGTGTCTAGATGTTTGAGAGTGCTTGTAAATCCACGGTATATTAAATATTCACGCACAAGATCATCTGTCCTCTCCACTGCTGATGCCATCCTTACATCTGCTGCCAATAAGAAATGTATTAGTCAACTGTGAAATAAGTTACATGACAATGAATGCAGATTTCTCCATAAAAGACAAGGACAATACCACAGTATTTTCTACTGCTTTATGCCACAGTAAGTCAGGAGGTGTTCCATTTTCTGTATCAACAGCTTTGGTAATATCTTAAGTTGCAAAGCAACCACAGGTTCACATTAATGCTTTCATTGCAATGTTATGCTTTCTACTGTAAAGCAAAGCTTTCTGTAATGATGAGTTTCCAGTGTCAGCACTTTTTTGAAAAGATGTATTTGGCTCATAGTTTACCTCAAAGAAACACAATACATGCATAATAATTTCAACGGCTAAAGGTTTAAACAATATTTAAAACAATTACTCATTTAAAACTAACTTGATAACATGAAGAATCCTCCCAATTGATATTATAAAATAATTGTTTTCTTAATATGCAATTATTCCACAGACATTTTGGAAAGTTGTACTCGGTACATGTCTAATGATTATTATAGTATTTAAGAGAGAAACAAGCAGATGCAAGCTAACAGATTTAACAGATTCTGCAAAGATGTGGCAATGAGTTCACATTGGACAGCAGATTGATGGATGACAATCACATAATTGCCTTTTTTACTCATTTCACATACATTTGTATGCAAATTAATTTTTATCCTAGGTCGAATATAGGTCAATCATATGGCTGCATAATATATATCTCACATCTTTACAGTCATAAAAAGCATTGTATGGGTCTTATTAAATCTCAAAGTGACAACAAAAAAATGCTAAACCAAACATACATTGTGGTTTTTAGTCATTTTTGATGTGTACAAACAAACAAAACAATATGAGAAAAATAAATTTCCTGCTTGTTGTTCTTCTGACATTTCTGCCCTGGCCAGGATTTAAATAAACCAATTAGATTTTTCCCCCTGATGTGACCTAATATAAGGGAAATCCATCCCGGTCTTGTGGTTCAGCTCTGAAGTTCTTTGGCTGGGCGGGGCTTGGCAGTAGCTCATTTACACACTACTTATAATTTCAAAACTTTATTTGAAAACTCTGCTTTTAGTTTTAGATCATCAGCGGGCGTATAAGATTTCATCAAACTGTGTATGAACGAGGAGTGAAACTGAAGGTATAAAAAAAGTGCATTATCCAAAGGTTATTTAAGCTGAAGCATAAACACTCACAACCCGGGGGGGGGGGGGGACCATTGTTAATGATAAAATATGGTATAGGTTTAGTAAGTTTTGTCTGCCGGGGAAGTCATCAGGACAAAGTATTACTGTATTAACTAAAAGAGTGACAAAATAGGATGCGTTTACAAGGACCCTTCCATTATTCCACTAATAACTGGAAAAATGGACCAATCGGATTTAAAAATGCACAGTCAGAAGAGTCTGACCTGGTCCAGCCTAATCAGAATTCATTTTCAATCTGAAATAGGGGGCATGTAAAAGTCTAATAATTTGTTCTAAAGATAAATAATAGATTTATTAAATTATAATGCATGTAAATAATTGATCTGTTAATTTCTCTCGTCAGCATGCTGTACACGTTTTCACCATGTGGGGGTAACATCAGTTGATGTGATGAGTATCTTGGAAAGAAATTTTGTCTGCATTCTCTATTGGTAAACTGTGTTAAAACAACTTTCTCCCATGTATGTTTATTTTCAGAATGGGTCTCTCGCTGAGGACAGAGCTCTGATTTGCTCTCCATTTTACACTTACTAAAGCATCTAAACATTCACAGATGAAACTAAATTCTTGCAATTCATCATGACATAGATGGCAGGATTTGCAGGAAACATGGGAAGCCTAATTAACCTCAGTGTTTGGGTTAAAGAACTACTCGTAAACGCTTTACAGCAGACAGAACCACTTTGCTCATGTCAAAGAACTTAGGCATATAAATGCACAGTTTATCAGATTAGCATCTGTGTAAATAGTAAAGATGAAATCTCTAATCCAGATTATTTCAATTACACTGAAGGGATATTGGAGCTAAAGAGGCTGGCGTGGGAATTACTGTTTATTCAATCTAAAACATGTGATCTCACATCATTATATTTAATAAATACATAAATTATATATTTTTTTATAATAATATCATTCATTACTAACAATTAGGCTTAAGAATAATAAAACACTTTAGGACGTGCTGTTCAAGTTGCTGATAATATAACCTCTATAACTGAAAAAAGAGTATTATATCTGCATTATGGCTGACTATAGGTTTCCAAATAAACAGAAAACCTTCTTTATGCTGTTATACACATCCATATGTGACTTATTAATACATAATTACGAAAATATAACGGAAACAAATTCGCTAGCAAGCTAATACAGCTCTTTACACTATTATGCACACGTTACCGTGGTATACGTCATCTTTACGCTTGCATTGTACCATTTGTTACACCAAATAAATAACCAAATGACAATTATAGTAAAATACACAGTTAAATGTTTAAATATATATAATGCTTACCGACAAACAGACAGTCTGGGAAATCTCTTCCGGTTTCCTGTTTTCGTGTGTCTCGTGCTGGTCATGTGATTTCACTTTAGGTCAGCTGACAAGCACGTACGTTTAATAACGCCCAGAAGAGGGCGCGCGCTCTGTGTCTGTATTTGGAAACTCCAGAAGGGGCAAATTATTGGGTTACATAAAACAAATAATGTTTTGTAAAGAATGAATCTTCTAAGAAGACAGGAACTGGGTTATATTATCAAACCCTGGAGGGATAGTGCAGAACCATCAGCTTTGATCAAGAAATATGGTCGGGGGGAAAAAAATCATGAATGGAGATCGCTTAATGCTTTAATGCTGAAAGTAAGAGCGTATCCCACCACACTCCACCCCACTTAATCTAGACTACTTAACAATTAACAATTACTCAGAAAAAGGTTTGGGTACGTAAAGATTGGAGGTCATATGGCCTGATGAGGTCTGATTGACTCTATTGCAGAGCTATGGACATGTCAGGGTAAGAAGGGAAGCGTTTGAAGTGATGCACCCATCATGCATCGTGTCCACTGCACAAACTTCTGGAGGCAGTGTTATGATCTGGGGTTGCTTCATTCGATGAGGTCTAGTCTCAGCAACATTGTGTGGCAATAAAATGAAGTCAGCTGATGAACTGAATGTACTGATAGACTACGTTATCACATCTGTGGAGTTTTTCTTCCCTGATGGCACCGGCATATTCCAAGACTCAAACTGTGAATGTGCTCCTGGGAGCATGAGGAATCATTTTCACATATGTGCTGGCCACCATATTGTTAAAGGTGACTCATTAAAATTGCATTTATTTATTTATTTATTTATTTATTTATTTTGGGCCAGGCAGTGTAGAAGGATGCTTCTGGAAATATTTTCTTTGGGAAGGACAAGCAGGGTACGATATTAACCACAGTTTAAAAAATCCTCCTCCTAATACTACTACTAATTATAATAATAACAATAACAATAAGAAGAAAAAAAAGAAGAACAATACACAAGTACATTGCAAACTTCAGTGCAAGGGTACAAAAAGAAACTTCAAAAATCCTGCCTCCTTATTTTTATCTCCTACTGTGCTTTCATCTTTGCCAGCAATATTTTCTTTGTTGAGATTGACATCCATTTCCTCCTTCTTGATAGCTTTTTCCTACACCATTAGACTCACTCTTACCTCCTAGCCACTATACCAACACCCTCTTACCTTTGGCTGTTTGACATTCACAGGTCACACTGAGATAAAATCTAATCTGTGATTATTGATCCTCTCCCATTTCTGTTGCTACTGCTGAAATTGTCTTTCTTCATTTAAAAAAAATCATCTTTGGCCTGCATATAATTACCTTGTCTTACTTACTAAACTGTCTTCCATCCCCTCACTAATGGGTCGATGACCTCCTCATGACCTTCCATGGTACATGATTGCCATCAGTGTATCTCTATCAAACTGTCTAGTTCCTTCCGTTTTCCAAGTCTGCATGAGTCATACCTCCTGTTAATTACATATATACAGTATGGGTCACATATTGCCATCTCGCTACTTCAACAGTATCATGCATAATATGTTATTACCATTATACCGTAAATATTTTAGTAAGTCATGAATTTATAATGACTAAATGTTAGAAATCAATATAATTATTTATTGTCAATAATGTCAACTGCTAATCCTCCCCCAAGCATGAGGCATCGTGATTCCTGTCCCAATGGGCCTCAAAGATCTTATCCACATGGGTATTTTTTAAAAACAGGAAATTTTCCATGTATTTCATCCATACACAAACTCCATTTTGGATCTTTTGGAAAGCTTCTTCCTGGGTGAAGATATTCAGAAGTTGGTATATGGACAGAAAAGAAATGACATTTTGGCTTGTAAGTGTGTGCGCCACAGACACCATGTCTCCTGTGTTTGACACCAAAGCATGACATACTCGCTGATAATTTTTTTCAAGCTTCTGAATTTTCAACATAGCTTTAAGGTTAGGGTTATATCGCCACCTGATGGTTTGGTTTGGCATACTCTTCACAGTGTGTTTCTGCATTTTTCATATGGAATAAGAGAAACATAGACTAGACATAAAGGTCAGAGTCACAGCCTGGACAAATTGAAAAGGGGGCAATATATTTCAAAGCTGGGCATGCAATAATATACAAATGATACTCACTCTCTGTCTGTCTCTGCCTCTCGCTCTCTCTCTGTCAACATGATCATTCATAGTGTGAAACTGTGCTACAAAAACAAACCAATCTGACACTAGAAGAGAGTAAATTCTGATTGCCTTCTTTCAGAGTTTCATTTTTAGCACAGCGATGAGATGTGAAGAGCATGAGAGACCAGGTTTCAGCAAGGAGAAATACACTTTTTGTGAACTAGACTTCACACACACACACTCACACACACACACACACACACACACACACACACACACACACACACACACACACACACACACACAGTGTAGGTGATATTAAGGCAATTAACATATCCTACTTTTAGAAAAGAGCTGAATTTGACGCGTCGTGACAATGAATCCCCAAGAAAACACTTATCATTCATAACCCTGTCTGGTGTGGGAGTCTGGCCCCCATGATTGTATGATGTATACAGTATGTATATGCATATACTGTATACAGTAGGTATGTTGGTATGCACCCTCACAACTAAACAACTGCACATAGACTCAGGTCTGCAATGTCAGGGCAATGTAACTGGACATGACACTATCAGAGATCTAAACATTCTGTTACCTGGCTGTTGAATGCTATATCAAGTTCTTTCCCTTCATTTTAAACAATTTCTTGGATCCTTCCAGAGATGTCTCCTTAATCACAATGATATTAATCAATTGTCATGACAATGAACTTGGGGGATCTTGGCTCTGAGATAAAAATATGAATAGAAAATCTTTATATCATGATTTCTATGACACTTCATTTTCAGTCATACTTATGCATTGTTTACACTTTTGTTTACACAGTTTCATAGTTAGATCCTGTGCACAGTTTGTTTGCAATCTATTTGGGCATCCACCCCTTCACATTTTCTGTTTTCAGTACCCCCTTCAGTAGCATGGCTATTGCTCTCTAAGAAGGTGTTGTGCCATGCTCCTGCCCGATTGGGTGTGCTCCTGTTTGTTTTTTGGGTGCTGTCCAGGATGATACTTTCACTGCTGTTTGTAGTGTTGATCCATGGCAATGATAATACCCCATGAGATCAAACTTCATTTTCCTTGCCTCCTTAGAGCTGACTCACAGGCCAGACTTCTATATTCTATATTCTATAATCCATGCATAATTATGCACATTTATTTATTTGCTCAGGATTTCTTATCTAATTAATGCTATGGCTTTTAATTATCCAGAATAATTCAGGATAATTAATATTAAAATCTACAAAATGCACATACATTATTGTTTGGCATCAATGGATTCCAGCATCAGAATTTCTTCAATCGAATGGGTTACCAAGCACAGAAATTTGGAAAAAACATGAATGGCCTACATGGATCTCAGCCATGATCTTAACTCAGCTGAACACCTTTGTGAATGATGTAGAACAGGGGTGTCCAGTGTTAATCAGAAAGGGTTAGTAAGGGTTGAAGCTTTCATTACAACCAAGCAGAAGCCACATCAGTTTAATTACTCGTTCTTGGCTTTCAACAAACTATCAGGGGTGGCATATACTTGGCAGGAATGAAAGTCTGCACGTACACTGGCCCTTTCTGGATAAGATTGAATAACCCTGATGTAGGATGTCGACTGCACTGCAGGTCTTCTCACTCAACATCCCTGTCTGACCTCACTAATGCTTTGGTGGCTGAATGATTTCAAATCCCCATAGCCAAATTCTAACCCTCCTGGAAAGGTGGGGATAATTATAACAGTAATGCAGCGCAATGTACATATGCCGGGTGTTATGTGCTAAAATGCCTTGTTTTTAAAATGTTTGTTATCTTTTTAAACTAGCATTATATTAAACAAAAAAATGTATAATAAATAAGTATGTTACTCACTCTCACTCATCGTTTATACTGCTTTATCCTGTATTCAGGGTCGCAGGGGGCCTGGAACCTATCCCAGGAGGCTTAGGGCACAAAGCAGGGTACACCCTGCACAGGGTGCCAATCCATTGCAGGTCACACACACATACTGTACATACACTCACACACACACACTACGGGGAATTTGGGAATGTCAGTTACCCTAATCTGCAGGTCTTTGGACTGTGGGAGGGAACCGGAATACCCGGAGGAAACCGACCAAGCACGGGGAGAACAAACTCCATGCACACAGAGACATGAATCGAACTCGGACCCTGGAGGTGCAAAATACAGTGCTAACCACTACACCACCATGCCGCCAAAGTATGTTAATATTAATCAATATTAATATTAATCATCACTATGACAAGATTTCAAAATTAGACATAAAACTAATTTTATTATGAACTAACCAATATAAAAATATGCATGTTGTATAGGCGACACAGTAGCAGCATTGACACCTTCCACCTCCAGGGTCCAGGTTTGGGAGTTTGAATGTTCTGCCTGTGCTTGGTGGGTTCTCTCCGGGTACTCTAGTTTCCTCTCAGTCCAGACTACTCTCATTAGTCCTGAGGTTAATTTTTAGATTAATTGGCATCCTCAAAATTGCCCGTGGTGTGTGAATGAGTGTGTGAGCAGTGGCTCCCCATCCAGGGTGTACCCCGCCTCGTGCTCTGTAGAAAGGTTAAAGCCGTATAGATGATGAGTGAGCGGGACGTGTTGTATATGAAAATGACTGCCTAAATAGATACCGTTAAAAAAACATATTGAGTCATTATTTTATCAAAATAAATGCATCAATATGCCAATTTTTCATTAATGTTCATGAAGGCTGTCACATGACTAGAGCTCATTATAATAATAATGTAGTATTTGATCATAATAAAAATGTAAAGTCCATCCATCCATTTTCTATGGGACATGGGGCACAAGGCAGGGTACACCCTGGAACAGAGTTCCAATCTATCACAGGGCACACACACACACACACTATAGGCAATTTGGGAACACACATTAGCCTAATCTGCATGTCTTTGTGAGGAAACCGGATTAAGCACAAGGAGAATATGCAAACTCCATGCACACAGACCCGAGGTGGGACTTGTACCCTCGGCCCTGAAGGTGCAAGGCGACACGACAGTGCTAACCACTCGGGGCTTTTTAGCGCATAACACCGGTTCCGGTAACTTCAGGACAGACAGTGCAGTACGTCAAATCTTTTGCAACCTGTTGATGCGTGGTTACGGAATTTGTGATGTCGGCACTAGGACCCGGTCTGCTGAGCGCGAAAGAGAGAGAGAGAGAGAGAGAGAGAGAAAAGAGCCGGGCGAAGCGCTCGCGCTGGAGCGTCATGCCAACGAATTTAAAGCTCTGAAGGTTTCAGCCGCGTGACGACAAAAGCAAAGGAGCACGCGCTGCCTGGCTGTCTTGTTTATTCCACGAGAAGTGAAAACCAAGTCGTGC
The DNA here is from genome assembly GCA_030068275.1 of Clarias platycephalus. NCBI lineage: Eukaryota > Metazoa > Chordata > Actinopteri > Siluriformes > Clariidae > Clarias > Clarias platycephalus. The sequence continues at coordinate 19,932,853 of JAQQZT010000011.1, read as the reverse complement.
TTTTCCAGCCCTGTTTTTTTTTTTTTTTTTTGCGTGAAAAGAAATATAAAATATAAAATGTCTTATCTCCCGGGCTATAGCGGCTAAAGCCAAATACACAGCTGCTCACCAGGACTTCAGCCTTATTTTAACTGACAATGTAAGTAAAAATAATGGCACACACATAAACACAAACCCACAGGAACGCGTTAACGGTTAATGCCTGCATCAGTGATTTGTGTTATGAGAATGTTCGGTAAGGTTAAAAGCGCGGAGAGCCTGCCCCGTCCTCGGCATGACCGCACACAGCGATACGATGCGGTTTTATTTCTATTCACGCGCGCTGGGTTTATTTTTTTAAGTTTGAATTCTAACGGTTCCATCAGATTCTACGCTCACGCGACGCCTGTGTGAGTCATAGCGCTGAATCGGTTCGTCTTTCCGAGCGACTCTTCCAGAGTGAATCGATTCACAGATATGAACGAATCAAAAGTTTTAGGCACAAAAATTGTTTATTTAACAAAGTATGATACTTTGACTAGAAGAGCAAATATGAAATTACAATGACAAACATTGCCATCCTATGCCCAAAGAAGAAGCTACTCTTATATTAATCATATTAATTCAGTTTATAGGGCCAGCACGGTGGCATAGTCCAAAATATGTTGGACTCCAAAAATATGCTGGTTAGGTTAACTGGTGTTCCCAAATTGCCCGTAGTAGATTGTCAAGACCTCTGTCCTGGGTGCCACCTCGTGCCCTAAGTCTCTTGGGATAGGCTCCAGCCCGCCATACCAGGATAACACAGTATAGATGACGTTATGCAGAATAAATACACAAAAAGGTTATTAGAGTTGCATGAAAGTTTAATATTTATGTAATTAATATGATTTTTATAAAATCTAAAGTCTCCTTACCCCAAACATCTCTATCTGAATTTTGTTGTATTCAGACACTTTGGATTCTTTATGCAACACAAGATAAGTTAGGATAAAACTTTATTTCATTCTTGTGCTAGAGACTGCCCCAAGAGCAAAGAGAGTAATAAAATGTACGAAGCAATGAAATGAAGTAATAAATTGAGAAGGAAAAAATAAAATATCCACAATGTAAACATAAGAAATGCAACAGACCAGTATCATTAAGAATTGCAGAACTAGATTCTGATATAAATTTGTACATAGCAACAGTAACGGGCAATATTGCATGTGATATTGCTAATTAATTTGTTTAATTCGTACTTTTTTTTTTTAACTGTTTGTTCTTCTAATCAAAGTATCACAATGACAAATATCACCGTCTTATGCCCAAAGAAGAATCTTATCTTATATTAATCATATATCATTATTCTGACACTAATTCAGATTAAAACAAATACACACAAAATATTTGACCAAACCAGTTGTTATTTCCTTGGGAGGTTTTACAGTGCAGGAGCGGTCATTGTGCATGAGGATGTCACACCATATGAGGGCAGAAACCCTGATATTATGCTTAATTAAACAATGTTTAGATTTGTCTAAATTATAGTTTAATATCAAATATTCCAAAAAGACATGAAGACTGTATCACTATATATATCACCAATAAGACTGATCACTGTGCTCAAATTGTTGTAAGGAACAGCAGGAACATGAAATGACTGAAGTTGCTCATCATACACTGTTATCTGGTCTCTTGTCTTGTGTTCAGTAAAATCTGCGAGGGTAAATTTAGAGAGTGATTCATCATTATTTGGCTTAGTGATGTTATCTGTGGCAGGCATGACTTCCTGAAAAGATGATCAATGCTTTGATTCGGGATCACGTGACTGCAATTAAAACAGATTTGAAGCATAAAGTGGTCGTAATAGGTTTAGCTACACTTGCAGATGTTAGTTCTTGGCATACAGGGTCAAACTTGTACCTTTGAAGGGTATGGAATCTCATATTTGCGCTTGTGTGTGTGTATATATACAATTAATTCATTATAATTAATGCTGAGCTATAAGATATCATTTAATAATGGCACTTTGCAACATTGGAAATCTTGCTGAGCTGGTATTACTGTGTAGACAGAGTCACCTGTTCATACAATAAAACAGTATGATCACAATAAGGATCACAGTAACTTATCTCATCAGACCCTTTCCGAAGAGTATCCACAAAGTCAAACAAGAAACACGCCAGTGTTCATTCTGAGTGCTGACTCGTACAGCTTGATTCTTTTAATCGATTCTGATCCGAACGAATCGATTCAGTAAACCGATTCTTAACTCACATCAGCAGTGAGTCATAACGGCCCCCTCCCTCTTTCCCACGCGCCACAGAGCAGTCCGAGAGCACAGGGTTTAAGTTAATCACCATCAGTCTGGTGTTATTAAAACAGGTAATGATGTGTAATGTGGAGAGAAGTTTTAAGTGTTGTTGTAAAAAAAAAAAAAACCTGCCACTTTTATTCATGCTTTACTGTTTGTTTAAACATATGAGGGCGAGTCAAAAATGATCCAGACTCGGATTATATTATAACTTCTGCTTGCCTCACTGACTTATCAGCGCTTCCCGTTCAAGGCTCCTGTCCCCCCCAGGCACTGCTGCGCAGGTGTGAATGTGTTACATCAGTTCATTTGTGACTGTGGCGCAGGCGAAAATGGATGCCCCACTTGCAATTTTTTTTTTTTTTTTTGTGATCTGAGGGTGTGAAAACTTACGGAACAGAATAAACAAGTGTTTGGATATCTGCAAACAAAATTTGGGCCAATACTCTAAAAAAGGTGAAAGTTTATTTGAGAGAATCATTACTGGTGACGAGACATGGATTCAGCACTACGAGCCTGAGAAAAAAAAACGTCAGAGTATGGAACGGAAACATTCTCAATCGCCGACCAAGAAAAAGTCAACCATCAGTCTGAAAATTAACATTATCAGGAAAAAGGTTCAGCGGTCAACAGTGCTCGTTATAGTGAGATGCTTATTAAAGAGCTAAAGCCTAAAGTATGGAGTAAACTCAGAGTACTGCTATCCAAGTGCGTTGTGATCTCACATGACATGCACGTGCACACACTTCCGCCCACACTGTCGACACTCTGCAAAAACTTCGTTTGAGATGTTAAGGCATCCTCCCTATAGCCCTGATCTCGCTCCATCGACCTTTCACCTGGTAGCAGCCTTACAAGTATGAAGATTAATTTTTGAGGAAAAAGTGAAGACAGCGGAGCTCGCAGCTCAGCTTAAAACAAAGCTTTGTTGACAGATGGACAATATGTATTTAAAAGTAAGGAGATTATGATGTACTTTGTCTTTTCTAAAAAGTTAATTAAAGTACATTCTACAGCCAGAGTGTGGATCATTTTTGACTCACCACTGTATATTGCTTCGTTATGGTTGTTGATGTTGTTTATTGATTTGCTCAACTTCATAATGTGTTGTATTCAGACCTAATCCAGAATCACTGAGTGCAATAGATGGGATATTCCTTTCCGTGTTTTTTGCCTACTTTTTTATAGGTACTAGACGCTCACAGTTCTTGGGCCACACACCAAAATGAACATAATTAAAATAAAGTGTAATTAAATTATATAGTACATCATGTAAAAGTTGCAGCTGCTCGAGTCGATTTCCTGATCTCCCCAGTCTCATTATGCAAATCACCCGCATGAGGGTCACGTCTCTGAGCTTGCTAGGTTTTTCATGAGTAGAGGTGTCTGAGATGGGGTTTTGCAGGCCTGTGTGTCTAATCCATCGCCTTTGATGTCAGATGTAAAGTATAAAAGCAAACGGCAATGTAAAAAGGGAAAAGGACTAATGCAGTATGAATGAGAAGACTGCAAGCATTGAAATAAATAAACCTTTAATGAGAGTTTTGTAAATGTATCCTTGTGCTGCATGATTAGTCCTAGTTGTAATTATCACAATCACTACAGATTTGGTTCAATTGAAATCTGGTTCTATTTGATCCAACACATCTTATTGATTTACTTTGTTAGATGCTCCTTTTCTTTTTCATGGTCTGAACCTGATTGTGTTTGTGGTTAAGACTTTATTCTTTATAAGACTTTACCCCTAATTCATCGGACATAGGAAATAGTGATTCACGTGCTTACACATTAGCTAAGTTTCTTCAAACTTGTGAAACTGTAAAATGGAAAAACATTCATTTAAAAAATGTTCGTCTCTTTTCCAGTAAGCAGCCAGTTTGTGATACAAATGATTTGCTGTAATGATTTCACTTCCTGCAGCAGTATTTTGTTGTGAAGTTCCTTTGAAAAAGTTGTGTTAGACACATTTCCATCATGTTGCACTCACCCTGCCTTATACAGACCATTGATCTCCATTACACTAATTAATCTCCCCCTGGTTCTTAGAACAGTGTATATTTCCTCTGCGTCAGTAAAACCTCCACAGGAAACAACAATTCATAAGATGATGATAAATTGTCACTTGAAATTATATGACTGCCCAATCAATCTGCAGTAGCTTACCATTGTTTTTTTTGTTTTTTTTACCATTGAAGAGGTTGATCTTCTTCTAATCCAGCTTCCGAAAGATTTTTACAGAAAGGAGTAAAAAAAAAAAAAAAAAACATATTATGTATGAATTGTTCATGATGTTCATGATGAATCACAGACTATGATACAGAGTTAGTATCATAGATTTTTTTATGAGCTTGTTTAAAGCAGAATGTGTGCAGCTCTTACATCCTCTTTAGTGAGGTCCATAATGTTACAAGTACAAAGTGGCCCCAAAGTTCGCTAAGGTTGTCTTCATGAGCAGTGCCCAGGAACAGTTGTTGCCTCACCCCCCCTACTGGCTAGCATTCACATTATTCCGTTCTCAGGTACAATAACATTCACATCTGATTTGATCCGTGCCCGAGAATGCTGTATTGATATTGAAACCACCTTTTCCAGCACACTTGGACTGGAACAATTATGCTCTTACTAATCAAAATGAACCAGACTTTGGGTCAAGTGTTCTCGGGATTGATCTTGTGGAACACCCTTAAAGAAATTGCTGGGGAATTGTATGGCATTTGCATGCTTGCCTGTGGATTGAGGCATTTGGACCGACTTGTGTTAAATTAAACCTGTGTTGCTGCTCGTACAGTATATGTTCATTGTATGGTGTTTAGTTTGTTTTTTCCCATTAGAGTACCTGTTACAAAGTAATGTTTCCTGCACCTTTCCTTATATGGCAATAGCGCGCGTCCGGATAAATATTCATGCAAATAGCTTGCTGGAATTCTTTTGTCTAAACGGGAAGTGCTAATCTGCTGTCGTATGTCTCTATATGACTTTTGTTCTTTTGATCAAAAGCCTTAAATATGCTCTTTTGTTGATTAATTAATAGAGAACTTCAGACACATCATGTGTGTATGTATGTGTGTGTGCGTGTCTGTGCGTGTGTGTGTGTCCCTCTCTCGGACGGAGCCGGCCCGTAAGCGTATCAAGGCAGTGCGGACACATCAAGCAATAATTCTTCCTTTAATTTAAAATGAAGCAGTTTCCATTAAGCTCTACAGAAATATTTGTGTAATTTTGAAGAATTGTATTGTTATTCATGTAAATATTACATTATTCGGCTCACATAGTTAAATTTGCTATGATGACGAATTATTTATTCTTGTGGATTTTTTGCTTATTGCTCTCCTTCATGGCAAATTTGAAAGTTAGAGCAAGTATAAATTCCTGCCACGTTTCATTTTATTGGATTTGTGATCTTGGCGACCAGTTTGTGAAAATATTAGCACCATTACTAGTGCTTTGAGCAGCTGTGAGAAAATTGACGACCGTCACTAATGAAGGAAAAGACTGCTACTGAACTAACTATTCAGTCACCTTCGGGTCATGATTAATCTGTTTTCCATTTTGACATGGTCCTGGATCTGTAACATGCAGTCTACCAACACACTCACCATAGAAACTGAAGACACGGTTACCAAAGGACAGACAAAGATCACACAAAAGTAATGCTTTCATATTATACTTCTTTTTTGGCTCAAATGGTTCAGGCTCTATGTTACTGATCAGAAGGTTGGGGGTTCAAACTACATTTTCCTAGGAGAAATAAGACTCTCATTTTCACATACAATGGATCTGTTGCTACAGAAAGCCCATGAAATTAGCTTAAAGTTTTACTAAATATTCTTTAGCAATTCTAGACTGAACATTTATCTTGAATCAGTATGCAATACAGGCTACTATTGGCAGCATTAGTCTCACAGTCTGAAAATAATCAACAATATCAACAAATAAGCTTAACGAACTTGCTATATTAATATATAAAAAATACTAACACTTACAGATTCAGGATGAAGTGTGATGGAAACGTTCCACGCTTGAACTTCATAGCCACCTTTTAAAATGAACCCCATTCAAAAAGCAGTGTGATGTGAAATGTTTGAAGATAACTATTAAAACATTTCCACTGTCAATAAAAGATAAGCCCTGATTCTTCATTCCCTCACAACATTGAGGTAAAACGAGAGATTGGAGCCAACGACAGAGCGTGTACCACCACATCATGCCCTTGTTATTGGCATGATGCAGCTCTGTAGTTCTTTAGTTTATAACACAGTGATTGTGTAATTCTTATAGTTTATAAGTGGAAAATATCAGGAAACAATAAAAAATGACAAGCTATTGGAGGTTGAAGAAGGAAAGCTGGGAGAAAGAAAGTTAGTAGGCAAAACAAGGACAAGAAGGGAATGTTGGTGAAAAAAATCCTGCACAGTCTAAACAAGAAGATATCATACACCAAAACAAAAAGTGCAATCTTTCTTGCTGTTGCAGAGAAAAAGCATACTGTAGATTGTAATTTTGTTGACCGCGACATGAGATCACTCAAATAATCTGTTACTGCATGATGTGGCTGTTTTGATGGCCGTTGCAATCAAAGAACAACCGACAACAAAGTTCTGCCAGTGTTTCAAATTTTGATTTAATTCGTTAAGATGTTTATGTGAGCATTATGTATATTTCTGCGTGAGACCGGATTGTGCTAATTGTTGAATATAGTATTTTCTTTCTTTGCAGGTTTTGCTGTTGGAGGATGTTTATGATATAATCCTACATGAAGAACACAGTCTGCTGTAGAATTAGGGCAAGATTGTGTGAGGGTCATTTAGTCCAGTAATAGTCACCCCATATAACACCTGATGTACAGGCAGATTGTATTGTGTATTAGCTATTGTTTGTCACAGAAAATAAATCAAGTGATTTCAGTTTACGTCTCAACGACCAACCTGAGAACGCTTTACTCAGAGCTTGTTAAGTGGAACTTTGGTTTAATAAAATGTAACTCTTTCATCAGCCAATTTACTAAAGAATTCTTAAGAATATTGTGTCTAAAAGAGAAGCAGAAGTCTTGAACTTGCAACAGAATTGAATGGTTTTGTATTTCGATTTCTCCTGACTTATATCAACGGCACGGCTTCAGAATGCGGACAGTCCCACACACATATCTGTCGAATGATATGAAGGTTACACCCCCTTTTTTTCTTTTTAGAATACAGCTACAAATTTTTTGAGCACTGAACAGACGCAGAGATTGGCATTGCATTAAATCCCAAGAATATATACAGTACAGAAATGCAAGCGGATAACATGGAGCTATTCATAGAAGCCTCTTGGTAAGGAAGAACCTGGTGTTGTTCAAGAAACTAAGCTAAACATAGAATTATCCCAGTACAGTATGTTATCATTCCTAGTTTAGCTTTTTCATTGTACTTTGTCTTATACTTTTAGTTTGATTTGTCTTGCTGAGATGTAGTTTTTGAATGGAAAATGAATATATTGGCTTTGGCATAATTGCACACACAGATGTTTCTCACGAATGCGTGGACAGAATTTACAGAAACAAACAGACAAGAAAAACCCTCCAACCTTTTAGTGTAGCAAGGATAATGGAGAGAAATAGAAAGTGGTAAAGTGCTAGATGTGATAAAGTGACAATAATACCACATTGCTTTATTACTTAATGGCAAGGTTGTGTGTGCTGAACAGTTTTCATTTGAGATGGTCTCTTATGGTTTTTACTTGGTATACAGTAGCTGAAATGACAAGAGCTTGGATGGTCGGTCCTGTTGTTTTTACTAGCTGAGTCCGAGGTTCACAGTTTTGTGTTAATATTTGCATGGAAATTATTCATTTAATACTGATTATTATTATTCTAAAATTTATTTTTGCCATTTTTAGAACTTCTTTGCTGCACAGGTATATTTATGTGCTACTATGCGAGAATGTCCTCCATATACTTCAAATCAGTCTAGATTACTTTACATTGAAAGTACATTGTGTCCCTGTTTACTAATTGATGCATGCATGGTAGTGAGAAGAATCCATTTCTTTTTGTGGTGGAATCCAATTCCCCACCATTAAAAACCAATAACGGCAGATCATCAAGTAAAACATGTTGAGAAAGAGATGTTATGTCACCTAGTGTTTCTTTCGACATTGTTTTCCCGCTCAGCATCTCCTGTGGTGTTGTGCTGCTAGCAATGAACACTTCATATTGAATGTTTAATAAAATAAGCTGCAGGACCCCTTCTTGATATTTATCTACAGAATGTTTTTTGTCTGCTTTGTTAATCGTGATATACGTAGAGATCACTGTAATTTGCCTAACAAAGAAGAATATACTAAGTACACTATGCTTACATCACATATGTAAATTTTCCAATAAATTTTAGTTAATATTGGACACACTATATATATATATATATATATATATATATATATATGTAGTGTGTGTGTGTGTGTATATATATATATTGTGTGTGTGTATATATATATATATTTATTTATGTATAAAAAATACACTGACATATAGTCACACTAGTCACAAATGTACTGTTATTTGCATTCGCTGAAAACCACAACAATCACTAAATGTAATATTCTACTGTTATTCGC
>JAQQZT010000011.1:19874509-19900689 GCA_030068275.1 Clarias platycephalus | reverse complement strand
AGTGGTAGTAGTAGCCTTAATGTGGGAGCCCCCTAGTGACGGGGAGGAATTGGACACGACTAGATTAGGGAGAAAATTGGGGAAAAAGAATTGGACAGGACTAAATTAAAATAAATAAATAAATAAAAAATAAAGTGAGTCACTCGATCAGCATTTTTGCGGTCATTCCAATAATCTTATTGTCATCGAATAATCATCTTTTTTTTTTTAAGTACTGTACACTCTATAAGATCATGGCTTTGTTTGTTAATTAAAACAGTAAGGAAACATGAATACAAGATGGTTTGTTAAAGTATTTATAAATATATTCATCAGTCAGAATAATAGTTCTGTCTGACAATTTCAAACACATGTAGTCCATTAATTGCCATTGTCAACTAATCATTACCCCATATATAATCACAGTAAATGAAAACACCTATAAAAACACACTTTACGTTCTTACCTTCAGACAGTGTCGATACATTGGATACATCCTTAGCATAGTTGTCTGACAAAGCCTGGCAAAGGTCATAATAGAATTTTGTTGAACTGCAACCCTCCTGATTTGTCTAAATGTCACTCTCATATTGCACTTAAACAAATGCCAAGCTTAATGAAAAGGAAAAGTCTGAAATTGCTTTTAGATCACCTAAACCATGCTGTCAGAGACCATTGGTGCAACTCAGTTCAAACAAATGCGTAGTTAAATCAAATGCAGTGCATCTTATTAAAGATATATCGAAGGATGTGATTCTTTGGCCTTCTCACAAGCAATCTGTGTCACGTCTTATAACATTAACCATTTCATCTTTAAATACCAAAGGATCCCTTAAGTCTGCTGTCTGGTTTTATTGAGTTACCGTTTAAGGTCAGCTGTTATGTTATTGAGTGTGTGCTTCTATGTGTGTGTGTCTCTGAATGCATGTAATTAGAGGTGATATTGTCCATGTTCCTCTTATGCGGGTAGGAGCAGCTGGTCAGAGACACACGTCCGAGGTAGCGCATTTCTAATAACATTTAGTGAACTCGATTAAAACACTGTTAAATGCTAAACATGCCAAATGCTAGCTGTAAATTTCCAGTCTTAGGTTTATTTTAACAGACTTAATTTTATGATGTTAGCATAAATCACACTGATTTGCAGAGAAGAATATGGGTGAGTGTTCAGTATTGGTGGAATCTTTTTTTTTTTTTTTTTTAGAGAAATAGAAATTACCTAGTTGAAGAGAAAATATTATGTGCTACTACAAACAGAAAGACTTGGAGTGTCTGATAATGTAGGTGGGATTGGTCAAGAATGTCTATGAAGTGGTCAAGATGTGGGTGAGATTAGGGATTCTTTGAACGTTATCCGTAGTGGACGAGATTGGTGTCCTCGGTAGTGGTCACAGTAGATTGGTCGAGGGTGTCATGAGAAATGGGCATGATTGGTCCAGAGTGTCCATAGAGTGGGTGAGATTGGTCAATAGTGTCTACTGGGGTGTAACGGTACACACATTAAATTTGCATTGTTCAGTTCAGAATGTTTGGAAAAGTCAGATTTAGCATTACATCCTAAGCGCTAAATTCCAGGTGGATTTACATCATTCCAGACTTTTTTGATTTTATGCGTGTGTGGGAAACTGGATGTTTGGGTTGTCTTAGCAACATGCCAGATTAACTCAAAACTTTTTTTTTTTTTTTTTTTTTTACAAATGAATCATTGATGTTTTCTTTATTCGATATAGCCAGTGTTTTAGATTTATCAAACAAATATGTCTATATTGATTTATCCTGGGCAAATACTTCTATTTTCAGTCATTTAAAGGTAAGACATTTTAATTTGTTTCAGCCATGTCGATTTGACATAACTATAAAATTAAAATAGTAGTGCAAAATAGTGCAAAACTAGTAACAGCACCATCAATAGCAGCAGCGAATAGTACAACTAATGTAAAAAAAAAAAATATATATATATATATATATATATATCACATATATAAAGGAAGATAGTGCTGTGAATTCTTAAACAACTTGGATACCTAGACATTGGTATTTTCTTACCAGATATTGTGTAACTCATTTGCATAATTAGTACAAATTAAGTGTAGCCATTGTTTGCATTAGCATTAGCATTTTTGGAGTTAAATTGTTTCTTTTAAGCTTTTGTTTCCTCTCGCCACTTGGTTCCTGTGTAACATCGATCGCTCACAGCATTGTTAACCTTTCTCCTCCTCCTCAGCCTTCCCCACTACAGATGTCTCCTCAGCTCCTGTAGAGCCTGCCAGAGACCCAACTGTGTGTGTGTGTGTGTGTGTGTGTGTGTGTGTGTGTGTGTGTGTGTGTGCGCTCGCTAGTAAGCGTGAGGAGGAAGAATGCCACAGTATTTCATAAATGGAAAGGTTATAAGGCCTGACATCTGTATTGACGTATATTGATGTGATATTTCTCAGCATCCGTAGCCTTAATCCGTAGATCAAGGACATTTTTAAAGCCCGTTAAAAAAAGGCTTAATGCCTTCGGTTATTTCCATACGCAAAAAGATGTTAACTGAAAATGTCGATAAATGGCAGGGGTTAAAATTCGAGATTAAATCTGATCTGCATTCTCTCATCAGACTGATCACTACTGAGCTAGTTTATTTTTATCACATGTCTCATGTGATGTTTTAATTACTGACACACACTACCAGTCAAAAGTTTGGACACACGTTCTACTTCCATGGTCTTTCCTGATTTGTATTTCTTTGTAATGTACAGTACATTGTTAAACACTGCTGAAGGCAGTAATCTCCACTGATTAGCTGATATTGAGATGTGACTGGTACTTATCCTCTGTAAAGCCTTTATAGCGGCTCTAATCTAAGGTGAGGTTTAATTGGTGATTTCCGAGGCTAATAAACTCCAAATGAACTTCCCTCCAGCAGAGATATGTTTTGGTCTTATTGACGGGTTGGGAAAGAGACTCTTTCCAGTTCTGGATGCAGCTTGCAGTTTAAGTAGACTCACTATGAACATTAATGTCACAGTAGTATTGATCTGGTCTTTTCTGGGGCAGAACAATTGTAGAACATCTTTAATAACAGAGAACCTCAAGAATTTGATACACATGTCTAGCTCATTTAATATTTGGTCAAATGTTCCTTAGCAAGTTTCAGTTTTTGCAAATACTTTCGTAGCCATGATGTTTTTGCCAGAATTCATTGGTAGTGTTCAATAACAGGACTCCAGAAGCCTTTAAGTTAACTTGCTTTATCCATTCCACAACCAGCTTGCGTGTGTGTTTGGGGTCATTGTCCTGTTGGAATACTCACTTTTTCTGAGAGAGTGGCTGATTTAAGGTTACGCTGAAAAATTCTGAGGAAGTCTTCGTTCTTCATTATTCTATCCATGTTGTGCATTACACAAGTTCAATTGGCAGCTGCGTCCGTCCACCATCATTCTTAACAACTGGTAGAGCGATACAGTGTTCTTACGTTTGAATGGTTTAACTTGACTCTTTTAAACGTACATCTAGTAAAAACCTGCTTTTTGTGGTCGTCATGTGGTCAGCTGCACGCTGTATGCAGGCTTGAAGGCAGTCTTTTTGGTCCATGGCGAGGTTAAACTTGCTTAAGTGTAGACCTTAGCCCCATTTCACATAGCCTGTTCATGGAAGGAATCCCTTCATTGCGCCTCGCCATTCTGTGTGTTCTTTTTCTCAAGGTCTATTGTTGTGAGAGAGGTGATGTGTGTGTGTGTGACCCACCCTGGGAGTTTTTTTTAAATGGTAGAGAGTTATCAGCCAACCCATAGGTCGGACTTACCTGACACACTTCTGGCCAAACTGCAGAGAAACACAAGAATGAAATAAAGGATTAGCTGAGATTGAGACTGATCAGTAATACTGTACTTTAAGTCACAGTAGTGAATTTAGGGCGGGATCATTTCCATAAATGGGATCGTTTCTCTTTAGATCTCTTTTTAAGTTGTTAAGGGAATTTTATTTCACTCTGAACTCTGTAGTTCTCTGGCCCACTTATCTATGCACCACCAAGCATGTGACCACTTCCTTGCCCTTGGGTGAGTGGTCAGATACACACCAGAACAGTCGAGGTAAGAGCTCTGACTGCTGTAGCCCACACAAGAGCCTTGAGAGTGAGGAGGTTAATGAACTGAGTCATCTTGGGACTTCAGAAACCCTCTCCTGACGCACATACCGGAGCACTCAACAGGCTTTCTGCGAGTACTTCACCGGGTGGGCAATGAATGAGGCAGTCGTTTGTGGTGGCAGCGGTGGTGGGGATGCAGAGGATGAGGTGACTAAGAGCTGTAGCAGTTCTGCAGTGAGCTGCACGACTCGTTTGCAGGACTTTGCAAGCCTTAAACGAATATAAAGGAAAAAACCACACACCTAACTTTTTTTAACTGGATGAACGCCTCCTACAGCCCGCACTAGTCCAAAACAGTGCACAGTTCAATTAAAAAACAAGCTAAACAAGCAGCATTGATCCATAAATACAGTATCTCACTTTAGGTATATGGAATTTGTATCGGTTTACCTTAAGTCAGAATGAAGAAGGTTATGTAAAATAGGATGCTGTATTACATGCTGGTAATTTGACAGTCACAATTACATAGTGTTTGTGTTCATATTTTGTTAGAATCAAGCAACACAACGAATGCAGTGGTCACAAATACCCACATAAACGGCTGCTAACACCGTACAAAGATTTTTTTTAGCATTTCCTACGGTCTTTTTAAGGCAGCCTTATAAGAATCCAGCGTTTGTACTGTAGGAGAAGGTGCAACTGCAGTCTTCTCAGCATTATGGCCATCTCAACAATGTTTTATTTTCACAAATTATCTAGACAGATAATATGTAGCTATGCAACAGAGTGGATAGCCGCCACTTTATATACAGTACCATGACAAAATGTGCCTACAGACAGGAGATGTTCCTGCAGTGGAAGCTCGGATTGCGAGTGACATGGCTCCATACTTTTACACTGGAAGTCAAGTGGTCAAGTGTCCCTGCATCTTTCAGTGCATTAAAGATGTAGTATTTCACCTTAAGCTGGAAGGTTAAATATACACTATGAGGTTCTACTGATAATTTATTTTTCACACACGACACATGGTCTGTACTGGACTGTCAATGCAGTGATGCACATGAATCCGTCCGAGCTGGAGGGTGTGGGACCTGTATGTGTTCATATGTGTTTGTGTTCTGGGTGGCAGTGTTTTTTTTTATCCCCATCTTCTGTGAGCCCTTTTTAGTTTAGAGCACAGGGTTAGGGTTAGATCTCCCTTCAGTCACCTGATCACTCATGATGTAACCATGTGTCGTCTCTTCTCAAAAACACCCATGCACGCAATATGAAGAACTTCTCGTGACTTAACAGGGCATTCTGTGATCCTTGCTAAATATGGGCGATGAGGCACAAAATGTGATTGATTGATGCTAATCTCTCTCTCTTTTGCTCTCATGCCTTGCCTTTCTCATGACCTCTGTGCTTGAGTCAGTTTGAACTCATAATCCATGTCCTGTGACATTTCAACGGTCACGATGGTTATAAGTATGCCTGAATGGACAGTAGAGACTCTGTTTATAAATGATATAAACTTCACTATGCACATGACTTTTACATTTTTCTTCATTAAATAAAAACATGTTTTAGTCATCTGTTGATTAACAGGCATAGATTATGTGTAGCATCTGCCATCCTTGTAAATAAGTACTGTATCTCGACATACTGTCCATGATAATGTTAGATGGCCAATGACCAATCAGAAATGTCAAACATTATAAACACTGTAAATGAAATCTATTAGGTGTAACGTCAGAAATAGCTTGTGCTAGTCGCGACCATTTACTCTTACAGCTTGTTTCCAAGAACGAAAACGATGTACCAGAGACGTGTGTGTAAATGGCGTTGTCATTACTGCTGATTATTCCATTCTAGTTTCTCCTGTTGGTTTTATTTTAGCAAATTGTTAAATGCTGTATACAGTATGAGTGACTGTAATATAACCCAACAGTACTAGACAGCACACACATATTTAGTTGGCATTTTTGTAAGTTACCTGCAGCTTGTTTTCTACTTGGAATTCCATTAGATTTTCATCTTTAAATTGCGATATATAACCTGCAGCAAATATTGGTCGTTTTTGAAATGTACAGTATAAAGTTGATTGACTTTATTGCAGAAGATTAATTTGATGGGTTCATGGGCTCGCACCAGGTATGAATCAGAGACGAGATTAGAGAACTTGAACTAAAATGCTTTCATGTTTATGTATCAGGATCTGTTTATGTATTTAAATCAGATGAGACAGCTGTCCTACTTTTGGAGAGCTTGGAGCGGAAGCCAATTTTTACCCAAGTTCCATATTAATCACTTCACTTCATTATGTGTAAACAGTCGTCAGCTAGACTCTGCCATTGCATCCTGTGATTTCTTTTTATACATCAATATTTGCACCAGTGTGGAACTTAGCAGTTAAAACTGGACTTCAGTCTTCTAAATCCAATGCAACTACAGTTGATCTTCAGTAAATGTGTTAATGTGTAAAACTATTGTGTAACTATGGATTCCCAGTTAATTCATGAAATCTGAAAATGGTGCAAAAGTGACAGTAAACTGGTGACAGGATCATGGGCACCCGGGACTCATTTAGGCCTGTGGAGACCAAAGGCCAGTCTGGTCCAATCCCAGAGAAAAGCCAAAGCAGCACAAATCAGAGAAAATAGTCAATGCTGGCCATGAAAGAAAGGTACCAGAACACACAGCCTGCCACACACAGGGCCAAGCAACCCACAGCACCAAAAAGGATCCGCTTCCGACGTCCAAACACCACAACACACCACCAGAGGTCTTGTGCGGAAATGCCCCGAGGGGCCAGAGCTGCCCCAATGGCACAAGAGGAACCTACACAATTCCGGGCATAATGTTTTGTGTTGAGAGGTTATGGCTGATGGGTGTATAGGCATTCTTTCATACGTATTGTCCTGACTTAAAAAAAAAACATTAAGGAAGTATTGCACTGAAATTTTTTTTTTTACTGTTTGTGTATTGTCTTGTTGATAGGTTAAGCGCAGTCAGCACTATGACTGATGGGGACTATGATTATTTGATTAAACTCCTGGCTCTCGGTGATTCAGGAGTGGGAAAAACAACCTTCCTTTACCGCTACACAGACAACAAGTTCAACCCCAAGTTCATCACTACTGTGGGCATTGACTTCAGGGAAAAGAGAGTGGTGAGTTTGTTCCTCTCTTCCTTACTTCTGTTTGGTTTTGAATCCTACCTAGTCAAGAGACATCTTTAGGGAAACAAAGGGGTTGATTTAAGGGTTTAAATCTGTATTTCGTTTTATTAGCAATGTTTTCATCTTTAGGAAAGTGCAGGATTTAAAAGTCACTGTAATACATGCACAGTTCCCCTTTCAGAAGTTTTAGTAACCTTTTTTAAAACATCGAATGTTTTCACAGCGTTAAATTGGTCCCATACTAATGCACACAGATGTCTAAAACTGTACCCAAGGACATGTTTGTTTTTCAGCTTTTAGCTAACAGATAACTGTTGCGATAACGTTTTTTCATGTGAAAAAAAAAAGCTTTCTATGAGTCACTCTGGCCTGCTCGGGGTTCAGTCCCTTGGCAGTGCATAGATATTCCCATTTCTTATGATAATTTTAGAAAGGATCCAACACTCCTTCTAGTTGGAGCCTGATTAGATTAATTCGGAGAAGATTAATATCTAAGAGCTTATCAGAACTAGTTAGATATTTCTGACAGTATTCTTTTCTGGTTCGTCATGATTTTGTGACCGTACTGTCACACCCGCTAATACAGAAACGTCCACATTTATAGTGAGCTCTAGCATTGATGTGTCTTTTAATGAAGTTGGGTTCTGTTGTAAAGCTTTTAAGGTTTGACCATTTTTTTTTGCATTGACAAGCCCATATGAGATTATCAAATCTCCTGAGGTGGTTTGGGTGCCTGTTTTCATCGGTCGGGAAGAACCACATCCGGGTGTGATGGTCAGGTGTCCACATCTACTGTACTGTACAAAGTGGGTAATAAACACTGGAGAGCTCAGGTTTCACAAGGTTAAGTGAAATACTTAACCAGAGGGTGCTAATCAGAAGCACAAAAATGGGGATGCATGTTTTGAGCTTGACCTTATGTAATAAGTTACAAGTTAAGGAATAAAATTATGCACTGCTACCGGAAACATGCCCGTTCCTGTTTATCAAATCCATAATTAATGGTTCTCATAAAATATTAACCTGGATGTCTGTGTGCAGTGTGTTTCAGGGCATAATTCATAACTGTTAATGCTATTTCATATAGAATGCTAGGATCTTTGTTACCACCTCAATAAACAATAGTACAATTTCTTCTTCAGGTTCAATCATCTGGGAAGCTTTTATGGTTGAGGTTTTTTTTTCCCAAGCGTCTACAATAAAATATTTACATATCTCCGTTTACATGTTAAAACATTTGGTATTCAGACTGATCACATTATTGGATCATGAATGTATTTATTGTACATATTTATATATTATCATATATACTGTAAATAGAAAGTGAGCTTTCTCTGTAGGTGTCATGAGGTTGTAATAGCCAATTTAATCAGCTGTTCTAAAATGTTTTTACAGCTAATGCAATCCATAAGATTGAAATTTCTAAAAGATTAAAAGTCATATCATCAGGATGAGTACTGTATGCAGTGGCTTTTGGCTGAAGTAATAAGAAGGTAGAAGAAGACGGCACAAATGGCAGGTACAAACCCCTACGGAGTGCTCACCAGGCGCAAGGTGTGTGACCTTCTTAGTGCCCCACAAGTTAGTTTTCACAGCATGCGTCTGGAAAGCCGAACCCTAGGAAGGGCAGGTTGAGCTGGTAGGTTTTTGGGAAATCTATGAAGTTTTGTGAAATATGACCTTGTATTGCGAAAGGTTTGACTGCAATTTATCATCACTCGCCTTGTCAGCACGGCAGTCAGTAATAGAGAGTACATCAGGCTGCTCTGTCTCTCCTGAATCAGTCACCCATGTTCTCTGGCAGTGTAGTCAGGCTTTATCCGGCTCAGATAGATGATGGATTCAAAGCCTATCTTGGGAACACTGGATATGAGGATAGAATACACCCTGAACAGGATGCTGGTCCTTTGTAGGACACCACAAGCACATTGAGGAAATTTAAAATCAGAACCTGAATGTGTGTGTTTATTTTCATGTACTGTCCCCTTAAAATAATTTGTCGCCGTCCAGTCTGCGACAAGGAAACAACATGAAGGAGAACTCAAACACCGAGCCAACTGAGTAAGGTGAGCAGCTTGTACAGTAGTAAAGTAAAATGCATTTGGCATGTGTCCATTTGACCGGCATTTGGACACATTTGGACAACTTCCTCAACACAACTGTCAGTAACACAAGCATATTGTTACACAATATAAAAAGTTTTGATTGTTTTCTTGATCGGGCAAACTGGCTCCTCCCAGCTCTCATTGGCCCAACGGCAGGTGGGTAACAACCCTCATCTGGGCGGCTTTCCCGGCTGGGAACGGAGACCTTGACGTGATGCACACAGCGGCCTCTTCCTCTTCGGCAGCAGGGCGAAATAGCCTCCTTTTGGCGCATAGCCTCACGTGTCTCGTACGCCCCCCTCGCCGTTTAGCGTCGTAGTGTAGAACTCTGGACCCCGAGCTACACTCCCCATCGTGGTTTATAGCGCGGGGAAAAGCCCAGGATCCATTAGCGATGATTACTCAGCAGCCGTGCCCGTTCCCACAGACCCGCCCATTGACATTATTTGCAACAAAAACAAAAAAATAATTAGCAGTAAGCTATGAAGGGAAAAATCTGAACAAAATTAAAAAGTGATTAATAAAAAAAAATGTTCATTAATCATAATCGAGGTAAAACCTTCAGGTAATTGATCGAGGTCATCTCACCCAGCACTACATTACCCGGGAAGCCCGTAGCTGCGAGGCTGTAATATTATTCACTGCACCATCATGCCACCCCATCTCTCCCCGATCATCATAAATAGCAGAGGGACAGCCCCATTACAGGATTGCTTAGGTAGCTGTCCCTGCAGTCTAATCCATTAATAATGACTTCCCTCAGCAAGCCAGCTGTCAGACTTCTTCAAAATGCAGTAATCAGAGCAACTTAATTCCTTTTCTGCCCTGGAACTTTTATGATTCTTCTTTTTGCGCATCTGCAGAATGCTCTTTAACTGTGGGGAGAATTGCTTATAATCTTGTGCGATGGACAGATGTACTGTATGTCGCTTTAATTTGGTTTTGCTCTTTTCTCTAAAATCGATCTTGTCGCATATAGTATGTTACACCCATGTTGTCAGCAAGGTTTTCTGCGACAAATGGGATCGAATTTGTAGCATAATGTGTGGGTGAAAACGCTTGGAATCGAGTGCATGCATGACAATTGATTAAGTGAGAGGAAGATGACCATAAATCAGAAGATGGACTGTACATACCAGCGTAAATAAATGTACAGAATCTAAAGGACCGGCCAACAGAGAGGGATGTAATAGCAGAGTGTTCATTAAAATGTTCTAGCAATAACTCTGTAATAGTAATACAGTACCAAGAACAATGTTCAGATGAACGTTGTCACTCTTAGACATAAAATATATGATTACAACCTGTCCGATCTTTTCAGCCATCCCTCTCTCTCTCTCTCCCTTCTTTTTGGCCGTCTATCTTTGTCATTTCTGGTCGATGATGAACAGATTAATGGACCTGAGTTTAGTGGTCAGATTGATCTGACTGGCGCTGGAATGACACTGTTCATGAATGGATGAGTACGAAAGTAAATGCACTACAGCCTGGACAAAGCATTTATACGGTGAAATCTGAAAACTATATTATAAAACAGATATAGAGGTCTGAATCCTAACACAAACATTCAATTCAGACCCGGCTCGACGAAAAATTGAATTGATCAGGCCTTCTTCAATTTTAATTCAGTACCCTGTGGTACTGTACTGTATATGGATGAGTCGAGAGAACTTCCTCATACACGGATATATTAGAGAGTAAATATACAACGGTACAAGATAGATCACAGTACTCTGCAAATCTAGTTATAAGTATTAGAACTGTGTGTGTGTGTGTATGTGTGTGTGTGTGTGTAATTATTGCTTGAATTTGTCTGTTATGGTAAGACCAGGATATAAGGGAAGCCAACAACACAAACTCCCACTCTCTCTCTCTCTCTCTCTCTCTCTCTCTCTCTCACACACACACACACACACACACACACACACACACACACACACAATAATCTATCTACTGTACTGTATCTAAATGAATTTTTAAAAAATCTTGGCAACAGAGTCAGAAAAAACACATAAAGGTACAGGGGGAGAGAGAGAGAGAGATCCACAGAGCCAGATAGGAAGGAGCTCTCTCTCTCTCAATATCTCTGTGAGTGATGGAATGAGTCATGTACAGGATGTAGGGTGTGTTTTGGACACTTGGTGTGTAAATAACGATTAATTTGCTTAATACACCTTGTGTATTGAGAACAGAATGTATGTATATAATGATCTATTACAGACTTCTTTACAGTGTGTGTGTGTGTGTGTGCGCGCAAATGTTTGTGAATGCATGTCTTATGTTCACATGAACCAGCGACAAAAGTCAAATAAAGAGTGCGAATACATCATTATACAAACACACACACAAACACACCTCTATAATAAATAGATCATAATGATTATTGTTGGGAAAATGGATCATAATAAGAATGTGCACATTATCATTTGATATATTTTTGCATGTGTGTGTGTGTGATATAGGTGTACAGCACTAACAGCCCTAATGGGACTGCAGGAAAGACGTTTAAAGTTCATCTGCAGCTCTGGGACACAGCAGGACAGGAGAGGTTCGACTTTATAATAATTTAATATTTCATTGGTTGTACTGTCAGTATCTATCTAATGTATTACAGACTTTGAAGGTCATTTAAAATGAACATAATTCTCCTAAACTCTGTCCCTGGAGAGAGACACACCGTTTATATTTTGTGCATCTGTCCAACAATCGATTCGACAATGGATTTGAAATGAAGCAGCGATGTGTTTACAATTTGAATTTGCTTTTGGTTTCTGTTCACGAAAATTGTCAATACGCAGTCCGATACTTTAGGAGTAGCCAAATCTGGTACTTTTGGAACATTCTTTAAAAAAAACGGGAATTCACCAGTGAGCACAGCATCACCAAAAGTCCTTGAAGACTACAGAAGACAACTAAAGTGGACGATCACAGAATTCTTTCCTTGTTGAAGAAAAACAGTTTAACAACATCTAGCCAAGGACATCTTTTAGGAATGCCAAGAGAGTTTAACTGTGCACCAGTCATGAACAGAAAGATCAGACTTTGTACGAGCAAAAAAAAAAAAAAAAACCCAGAAACCTTCAGACTTTAAGAATCTGCCCAGTTGTGATACAATATAAACTGGAAATGATTGAAAGAGAAGAGAACGGATAAAGAGGAAGGGCTCATGTTCCAACGAATACCACATCATGGCTGTCAAGCATGCGCGAGGTATGGTGTTGTGGTATGAGATGTATATCTGCCCCTATAACTAGATTACTGCTGTTTATTGATGATGTGGACACTGATAGACGTAGTAGGATAAATTCTGAAGTGTATAGAGCTGCTCTACTTTCTGCTCAGATTCAATGAATGCTTCTCAGCTAGGACATGACTTCACAGGATAGATAGATTATAGTCCAAAACACACCACAAGAAGGTGAGGACGTGAAATAATCTTAAAGGGCCAAGTCAGGCAACAGGCCTCAACAGAAATGAGCTGCTTTTTACTTTCTGAAGACAAAAGTGAATCCAAAAAGACCCACAAGCAGTGATGGAAGGCAGCTGCAGTAAAGACCTGGCAAAGCAGCTCAAGCGAGGAAGCTGAGCTTTTGGTCCAGACTTCATATTCTTGATTGTTCGTAAATTAATAGAGAATAATGTCATATTCTGTTAATCACCTTGAATTAGTTAGGCTACAGTCTAGGCACATGTTGATTTCATCATTTCAAATCCATTGTGGTGAAAATGGCAAAAATGTGACTGACAAAAAACTTTTCAAATACATATGGACCTCACTGTACTAGTTGTGAGTATAAATAATGGCATAATGCACTGTAACATAAAGCTAACACTGTAGAATGTCATATTGGTATATGTAAAATAATACACGTAAAATATCTCACATCCCTCATCATCAGTGAACACATGTGAATGAATGGAAAGAAACTGATATATACTGTATATTTGGTTATCCAAGATTAAAATAGTAAAAATCTTTGGATTAAATGGTATGATCTAAATATTTCTGACAGTGCATTAGTTTTTATACATTTAAGATATTCTTAAGGTTGTAGGAAGCATTACTTTAAGGATTTTAATTGTTTTTTTATTTCTGCATCTTCTGCAGTTTTTCAGACATTTACATTACTTTGTCTTTCCAACAGTCTTAAAGTAATCTCTCAGTAAGATTTTTTTAGTTACAGATTTCAGCAAGATTTACGATTTGTCAATAATATAATTTATACAATCATGTTTTTACTGCCTGTAAACAATCCAGGTATTACCTCATAGAGGACTTTAGTCACTGCTTAAGATGTGCAATTTTATTTAATAAAACAAAATGGATTTGTTGGCAAAAAACTGTGTTTAAAAAAAGAACATGCTGTTACAAGAATTGTGTATAAAGTCTTAGTTACCATGCAGTAAATTTGTGCCGAGGACATAAAATCGTTTTTGAACTTTAATATATACACCAATCAGCCATAGCATTTAACAGATTAACACTGATTATAAATGATATCACCATAAACTGGTGACAAGATCATGGGCACTCGAGGCTCACCCGTACCGAGAGGGACCAAAGGCCAGCCCGTCTGAGCCGATCCCACAAAAAAAGGCAGTGCAGTACAAATGACAGGAAAAGGTCAGAGTTGGCCGTGATAGAACGGCACCAGAACACCCAGTTCCCCACAAGCCAAGGCTGCTGCCCAGCCGCCAAACTGTCCAGATCGCTATCTGATCAAGCACCCGTGGGATGCCCTGGACAAGCAATTCCAGCCCACCCTGCCACTCACAACACCGAAAGGATCCGCTGCGCATATTCAGAGCCATGCCTCGAGGGGCCAGAGCTGCCCAGGTGCCACAAGGGGAATGTTTGGTTATGTTTAGATTTAGATTCTTATTAATTATATATTTTTTTCTTCTTAATAATAATAATAATAATAATAATAATAATAATGATAATATCTTGATTACAGGTTTAGAAGCTTGACAACAGCTTTCTTTAGAGACGCAATGGGATTCCTGCTCATGTTCGACCTGACGAGCCAGCAAAGCTTTCTAAATGTTCGCAATTGGATGAGTGAGTAATAATCCTAATAAATAGGTATAATAAATATATTAGAAAATTTTATTAAATTGATTGTATTTCATATTAGCATTTGATCTGCCTACTTGTACAGTTTTTACATACTGTACAATGCATGATTTTCTGTGGCTTTTGTACATAGTACGAACCTAAACTCGGTTTGCACGGCTTTTAAAACTTAATTTTTTTTTATATATTTTTTTCTCAGACCAAAAATCTGGTTTAAATAAATGTACAAAGTAAACAGGATCATCATTAGTTTTTACTTCAAAAGGTGTTGATCTTAAATTTTAAATCAATTGTTTTTCCATGACTGAAATTCTACCACGTTTGAATGTGAAGGTCAGCTACAGGCGAATGCCTACTGCGAAAATCCAGACATCGTTCTCATTGGAAACAAAGCGGACCTGCCGGATCAAAGAGAAGTTCAGGAGAAGCAAGCTAAAGAACTGGCGGATAAATATGGGTGAGTGCAAGAGATACAGCCAAGTGTGAAAATCTGAGCTCATCACACTGTTAATTAAGTCTTAACTTATGTCTGTATTAGGTGCTAGTTGGGTTCAGTAATTAATAATGTTAAAGCCTAAATAAAGGAAGGCTCGTGTTGGAAGAAGTGTGAAAGCATTAATACAGTTTATATCCTATTAGTAAATCATTTTTATTTTAGGTGTGTAAAAACAAATGGCTGCTTCAACATATTTTCTTGATAAAGGTTTGAGCAACAGTTAGGAACATATCCATCCTTTCATTACTGTATAATGTGTTCTTCCTATTCTCATGCTTCTTCCAATAAACAGCATGTGTTACTGTAGATGCTTAGCATCATGCAGACTTGTATAAGGTCAAATAAAAAATAAAAAATAATGTAGTCATTCATTTTTCTGTTGGTCTTGTTACCAGTGAGAATATTTCTTGTTTTATTCTCTTGAAGGGTTTTTTTTTTTTTTTCATTCAGGTAGTACTGACAACATTTGGAGTAATAATGCGGTTTGGGCGATTGAATAAGTTGCTGCTACATTTGTTAGCATTTTGTCCCCAATAAAAAAATAATAAAACAGAAATGAACCAAGTATGGATTCTTGTGGGATCCCATAGAGAATGTCATGTATTTTTAGACATATAAACACCAATTAAACTCTGACAGTCCAACCCATTTTTCCTGTTTATCTAATAGCTGAAAATTTTAATATTACAAGAGCAAAAGGATTGTTCTCTTCAGCATTGTGTGTGAGATAAATAAATACTCTCAGTACCACGGTTTCTGAGGTGCAATAAGATTTTTTTCTTGACTGTCAATAAGCTCTAACTGTAGGCTGTAGTGGTTTTCACTGTCGTCTTACATTTCCAGGGTTGAGGGGTTCAAATCTCTTCTCTACTCTGTGTGTGCGACCAATTGGAGATGGTTAATACAAAGGTCAGCTCAATTAAAAAATGTAAGCGTAGAAGAACTTCTTCTAGGAGGACCAATCACAGTTGTTGTGGTCTCTATCAATGCGATGTGTAGTTACATTTCTGGAGAGGTGCAAGTCTGAGGTACAAGTACAGTGTAGGGTACAACTTAGGGTACGTGTCTATATGAGACCTACAGGATAGCCTTAATGCAGAAGCATAAATCAGCCTTTCGGCCTCGAGTATGTATAACGGATCCAAGTTATTTTCTCTTTAAAACAGTTTGATAGCAGTTTTCTATACCTGGTCCCCATTTCTACAAAACATACTGAGAGATTTAAAAAAGAAAGATTAGGACTGGGTACAGTCCTAACTGGATACAGGGCAAGTGATAGATTTTTATCACAAACATCACTTAGATGAGAATACAGTAGTACTAAAAAACTGTGAAAGATCCGATCAGGTAGAGCACCAGACACAGGCTGGATAGATGTTTTCAGACCGATCCCTCTGTAAGGGCTTTAACAATCTGTAGTTGCCAAAGTTGTTTTTAAAAAAATGCTAATTTTAATATTGCTATGCTGCAGTTTAAATGACATGGTAAGAGGTGTATAATTAACCGGTGATTGACTCCTCAGCTGTAATTGTCTGTAAGTAATCATTTATTAGTCTTTCATTTCTTCCTTTATAACCTGTAGTGATGTGCTCTACAGGCCAGCGCAGTTCTCTTGTAATCTGACACACGATACATCTCCACTGTAATTATGCACCAGAACTTCATGGCTTGTTTTGTGTAATGACTATAATGATTGAAGCACTGTGTGATTTGTTCAGTTGAAGAAGGAGAGCGATTACTGTATGGTATCTGTTAAAAAAAAAAAAAAAGGGGGGGGGGTGTATCAGTTCTTTTGTCGTGTGTCATTTATCACTATGTGGGAATTTTTATTCACTCACTCAGTCCATCACTCCCTCAGTCATTGTAACAGAGTCACAGTGAATTGGAAGTCTGTGGCAGAAATATTAAGCATAATGCAGGAATACACCAAAAATTCCATTTGGTAATTTAGTGTCGCCAGTCCATCTACTGCAGTGTTGTTGTGATGTGGGAAAGTAGATGGAGGGAACATGTGAAACTGCTAATCCAAGCTCAGCATCGAGCTCCAGACTCAGAAGCAGCATGAGGCAGCATCACTGTATGATCACATCACGCCATTGTTTCACCAAAATTGAGATATTTCGATATATACATTTCAGATTAAAAGTGCAGAAAATCTACATGCACCTGATTTCCAAAGGTTTCCAAATAACCAATGGAGCTAACCTTAGTGCTTAACACATTCAGCAAAAAATGAGTTTAACTTAAATAGATTTCCGTGCACATCATTGTTCGAATTTCTATGTAGACCGTTAGACCTAAAGAGGCCAATGTAGAAACACTTAGAGGGACAGATATTCAAAACCCAAGATACAATAACCAGTGGAACTGGAAAACATTCTAAAAACAATACATAACGCCATATTATTTCCCAAATTATAATGATTTCAAGATCTCATTCATTTCTGTCCATCAGGGCTGTGGTTCTCAGTGTTACTGTAGCTACAGCCAGAGGGAAAGCAGACCTTTATCAAAGTTATATTTGTGTTCTTGGTTATCAGCTTATTCGACCTGTTTGACTTACAAAAGAAAGGACCAAAACTAAGAAGACTTTCTTTTTTTTCCAGGGTGAGTTAGAGGACAAGATGTGTACTGTTCCTTCTGTTTTTCTTTTTATCTCCTCTTTTTTCCAAAGCAGATTTATACTACAAAAAGAATAAATAGAGTATGATGCACGTAATTTATTACAAACACAAGCTAGATTTGAATCAGAATGTGCACGGTACATGTTTGATTGCTAATCTTATAGTGGATGTCCAAACTACAAACATGCATCAAACAATCAGCTGAGTTTGAACACTGTAAACGCAGAATGCTAATTCGAGCTCAGGTTCAGTGTCTGCAGCACAACAGCAGGTTTTCTGATGTAAACTGCAGAGAAAAGTCAGCCAAGGCCATTTAATTAACTCTTATTAAACATGTCCCTGTGGGCATCAAGGGGCAAAGGGCCAGGTGTGTGTCTTACTCGTAGTGGCCATTGCTTTTTGAATTGTCTCTCAGAAGGGCAAATTCATTTAGATCATTTTGCACCGGAGACTAATGTTCTTTCTGCCCAGAGATAATTGTGTCATCTTTAGAGCAGAGTTTCATCACTTTGTCTCTCATTGCAAAAGTCATCTCAGTCTATGTTCACATCCCATTTTTTGCCGTTCTTTTTCTCCTCTCCAGGATCCCGTACTTTGAGACGAGCGCAGCGACAGGAGCGACAGTAGACAAAGCCGTGGTCACTCTGCTCGACCTGGTGATGAAGAGGATGGAGCAGTGTGTGGAAAAACCTGATAAAGTAGATGCACATCACACAGACAGCACCAGCAAACTGAGCGCCACGCCAGCAGCGGAGAAAAATTGCTCCTGTTAGAAATTGCCTTATTGCGCCCTCATGTGGACGGGTGTGGATTTAAAGCTCACTCCTGCGGTTATGAGTGCAGGGCGCTGGATCTGTTCGTGAATGTGTTTTTTTAAAAAAAATCTAAACGTTTCTTTCTTGTATGTGGTAGTGACTTTCGAAGAAAGAAAAATCTGGTTAAGAAGCTTTTTGGTATTCTTCCACTTCATAATCGGTCATTTAAAAACCCGTTTAAACAATTAGACATAATATTTATTTCTTTATAAATTCTTTATGACAGGTTATGAGTTTTTTACTCTATTAGTTTTAATACGTGCAGTAATGCATGGATATCCTAAATGTATGACAGAATGTATGGATTCAGTTCTCCAGTCCACTTTTATGATTTGAATGCTCTCTGCCCTTTAATTCTAGAGGTATATATATATATATTTTTTTTTTTTTTGTGTGTGTGTGTGTGTGTGTGTGTGTGTGTGTGTGTGTGTGTGTGTGTGTATGTGTGTTGATCTCCAGTGCACTTTGGTGTGATTTCAGACATCTGTTTAGGTTTTTATCTGTGTTTGTTTAGAATATATCTGTTAGATAGGCTATTCTAGATCTATTACATTTAATCAATTCAATAATCAAGAATCATTGAAATTATTTTTTTTTTTAATATTTCGGACAGAATATCTATGAAACTTTTAAATACAGTATATACATTAGATTCAAAACTTATTGCAGTGTCCAAAATCATGTTTTTGTTTTCACATCCCTTTAGATTTAGAAGCATTTCCATTACATTTAGCTGTTTTTTTGTTTTGTTGTTATTATTATTATTATTTAACCTGACACAACTCCTAAAACACAATCAACTCCTTTTCCTTTACTTGTTTAACTTTAGCTTTAATTTCAAGTCTAAAGGCTCACAATGAATGCTGGGTTTATTCTGTTATACTGCTGTAGCGTTGCCATGGAAATGCTTATTTTTAGTCTCATCTAAATATGTTGTTTGGAAAAGGAACAAATTCGAGTTAGTTCTAAACTACTGTGTGACTTTCTTTGGCAGAAAGAAAATTTGAAAGTATCATTTCGTTAAATGTTAATTTAGGTACAGTGCTTAGAACATACTGAGAAGACCCGACCACATGCATACAGCACATACATTAATACACGCGGTGTTCAAGTCAAACGGGAACTTGTGATGAAATTTCTTATGAGTGAAGGTGTAATACAGATTGATACTCACAGAAAACTTTAAGTACAGTACAGTGATGATGTCACCAACTTGCGGAAGAGAGGCATCTGTTTGTAGGAACAGAATCATGGCTGAAGAGTACTGAGAAAACGTTTTACCTTGAAGGAAGGTGGTGAAACACTGGGTAAGTGCATTAGTGTATCAGGGGGTTATATAGAGAAATGAAGGGAGTTTTTACTCTCCGTGTAATCAAAAGTCCTGGTTTGACTTGAATGCCCCTTGTACTAATAGTATATAAGCAGTACTATGCCTTTTCTTTTTCAATCCTTGGTTTGTTTTCATGTCATTTATCTCCCAAAACAATATTAGACCTCAGCCTTGTGTGAATTACTTTTGAACCAAGTATATATTTTTTTACTGCTTAGAAACATGGCCTTACAGTACAAAGTCGTTAAATGACAGTGAACGTACAGTGGAGCTGTAATGATTGGGGCAGTTGTTGCTCTGAGTACATGTGCTAAAAACTACTGGACGTTAGTTCTTTATTTTGCTTTGATGAGAGGTAAGTGGTTTAGACAGACTGTGTAGTGTGCTCATCCATCAATTTAAGCACTTTGTGTTAAAAAAAACTCTGTCTGCCTACATAACTACCTTCTTGCATGCTGTTCGTGTGCCAAAAAAAAATACATTCTTTTTGTATTGTGTGAATGAGTTTAATACGGCTTGCCTTTGACATGCATCTGTACACCAAAATATACAAATATGTATATGTCTGTATGTAAAGACCGCAAGAGTTTCTTTGAATATGAGGGCTAATTTTAGTTTATAGAGAGCAAATGAAAATCTGCCTTTATACACCAGAATTACATTATATCTATTGAAAGCGTCCCTGCTCCTGAATGTACACAGTGTATCTGTTTAGATATATTTAATACACACAGTACTTAGAGTTGTTTTTAATTTCTTATCATATTGTCTACATGAGGAGTTCACATTCTAATTCTAATTCCATAAAACATCATCAGTAGCCCTCTGGTTAAATGTTTGCACACCGAGCTAAAAACTAAAGTGAGGGAACACGAGTGTATCTATTACCGAAATGTTGCACATAATCTGCAGTTTATTACATTACACAATGATGTAAATTGTTTGTCGAACTAATAAACAGTACTACATATCGCAGTTAAAATGACCCAGTGCACCCTGTGCATTATGGGTAAAACTAACATTCCAATAGGCAGACGCTAAGAACTACACAGTATAAATGAAACGCGATGAAACGTTTTGTTAAAATGGATTCTATGCATTTTTTTTGTGTTGGGGACATTTCATAATGTGGCCGTGCTCTAGTAAGTAAACCTATAAAATCTTACTCATCGATTGAAGTGTTTAAGACAAACCCTTTGTGTGAGTACTGCACATTTAAGTTTAACTTGAAACAACACCATGAGCTAAACTGAAGCTTTTCAAGGCAAACAAAAAAAGGAGAGAACTCCATATTTGAGTGAGCCAACAGAACTTAATAACCAATATATCAGTTTTAAATAGGATTGGTGCAAAACAGTGGTGGGAAAAGAAAAATCTATGTTTTATGTACAGTTTTTACAAGAAAAATTGAAAAAGGATTTGTCCACACTGCTTTGATTATACAAGTATTTTCCCCCTATTTTTGCATCTTTATTTATTGGTCTAACACATTGTTCCACATTACTGCTTAAAACATGTACAGTATATGATTTACAGGTAATAACGCTATCTATTTACAGGTATCAGTGCCAAATAACACTTTTTGAGGCTCTTTTTATAGCAAGTGTAGATTCATGCTTTGTTTTTCCTTCCAATTTCTGGAAACAAGAAAATGCCCAGTGTCACCATTTTGATTTTTACCATCTAATGACAATTTTTAGAGCAAATGTTAAACACATGCGCTTAAAGTTAGCTTCTCATTAGCCTTTGCTCAGTACACAATAACAAAAAGAATGCTAAATTCAAGAAAATCTTTAAGTTTACATTAGTTTTCTCTCATCGTGCCTGTATAGCTGACCACTGATGTGCTGTGCCAACCTGCTGACCTTATTACAGTATGTACACAGTTATAAATAAATAAATGCATATAGAGTAGGTACTGTATGGAGTGTAACAGGTTTCACTCTGTTTACTATGAGTGTTCCGTAAGAATAAAGAAAAAATGCCTCCACATCCTTGGGGTAACTCTCTCTCTCTCTCTCTCCCAATGTGTGTTTTTTATTTTATTAGTTATAATTTTAGTTTTTAGATCCATTAAACAAGATGTGCTTGATGAATGAAAATAGAAGGGACAAGTAGACATAATTGAGTAGAGTTTTTGAAATGTACTGTAAAGGTCACTCAGACTCATGGGGTTTAAAGCATGTATCCTTGTATCATACTGTAAGAATCAGACAAATAAAATGTTCTGTTAGAGTTCAAAAAGCTGTAAACATTTTTGGACATATTTTTAATTTTGCACTTTTTTTCTGTAGGATGTACTGAAAGTAATGCAAAAGTGGGAATCACTGAATTGACATGGGTAATTCATGTTGGTATAGTAACGCTTATTCTATACAAAGGTACTACAGTACTTCACATAGTCTCCATCACACACAATGAAAAAAATCAAAGATCAAAAATCCCCTCTGTTGCAGTTGATGCTTTCTCTTCTTTAAACTACTTCACCATCAGTGTACACTGCTCTTGTCGATGATGTCGTCTCTGTAAACATTTTGAAGTTCATCAACTTCGAAGAGTTGGGTGTAAATGCAGGACTATGTGGAGTACTACTTCAGGTACGTTTGTATAGAGGAAGAGGTGCAATTTTGTAAGTAAGTCCTATGACAATTAATAAAAACATTGTGCCGACTTTTGCATTACTTTTGGTACAGCTGTAGGCGTGCATTAGCAATACGTGCTGAATAGCGCCAGTGTTTGTTGTTTGTCATGAACCAATTAGCTCAGTTTTTCTGAGAGCAATGGAGCACATATGCTTTATGTGTTCACATATTTCTACTAGTTTCCTAGGAGACATGAATTCAGTACAGGATGTCTTCACAGTGCAGTTTACTTGGTCGAGTATTCCACCACACACTTAGAAGATAAAAGACACAATCTTTGTGTGAATCCACAAACGCACAAGAAACCAGACCATTTCCATGCATATTGGCACATTTTAATTTAGAAAATTTCTCACAAGAGTGAATGACAGCCTTTATCCATTTGGTTATGCTAGTTATGTGTTACTACTGTATGTACTGTATTAGCATGAGCATATATTGGCCAAACTAAACCCTCACCAGACCAACACTAACCCACATACACAAGCTCGGACAAAGAAGGAACCCCTGCAGGTCTGAGCTGTTCTTTTTTTCAGCAAGATTGTAAGATCTTATTTAAATAATTAGCATGAACGAACACGTTTATAAGAGTGCTGTAGGAAAGACTATAGTAAAGTGAAATTTGGATAATGTTCCCAATTTTAAATGTTTAGCATTAAATTACAGCACAAAACCGTGTTCTTTTATAAAATAGTAAACTAATTGCTCGTTTTTAACCATTAGCATTAACTTCCTAGCCGTACACAAGTAATGCTGACAGGAAAAATGAATTATTTGACGTTCACAAAAGTATTTACATTATTTTCATAGCATGTACACCTTTAGGACAGAAAACAAAAGAAAAAGTTAAATTAAATACTAAGACTTTCCTCTATACAGTTAAAAAAATAAACAGTGCATGGCATGCGCATCGCTCGATGAAGATCACTTTGTGTGACGTTTGGCAGCGAGAACACAGTCACCTCAACATTTAGCAGACGGAGTTAAGCTTATTGTCTGGACTGAAAACACTGTCCATGTAGAAGTCAACTATGAAAAACAAGCCACCAACAAACAGAGGTTTCCTTTCCCAGGTTTAAAGATAGGTTAGATCCCAGGTATTAAAGTTAATGACATAAATATTAAATCTGCCTCTTTTTTAAAGAGGTTAAACGTTTCTTTTGTTGGAGTTTTGTTTGCTGTAAATGTTTTTGCAGGTTGTATTAAAATTTCTCGTACATTCGCCATCTCTATACATTCACAATTCTCTCTCTCTCTCTCATTCTCTCTCTCAATTCTGGCCTGAAGCGGTCTCTGCAGGCTTCTTTACTTCTACCTCGTCATCGGAAAAGTCCAGTTTATAGGTCTCCATGGTCTGTCTGATCATTATCGACTCCTTTCTCCTACAGAAAACAACACCACATTAATATATCACTTATATATGTATGTGTGTGCACTGAATATATTATTATTATTATTATAGCAAAATATAGAAAATTAAGGAAACATGCACTTTATACAAAGCTGTTCAGCATTTTGTTTAAGGTTTGCACAGATTTCTGCTTTTCATCAGATACACATAATATGAGGGGGAGTGAAAGAACTCGAACTGTGGAATTTACTTTAATTAACCATTAATTAATCTGACATCAAGGAGCAAGATCAGGACTATAGGGAGGATGCGTGAACACCTCAACGTGAAATGTTTGCAGTGTGTCGACAGAAGTGTGTGGACGTGCATCGTCAAGCAAGATCCTTGAATAGCAGTCCTCTGTGTTTAATCCAAAGTTTAGGCTTCGGCTCTTTAATAAGCATCTCGATGTAACGAGTGCTGAACCTTTTTGATAATAATGTTCCAATACTGGCCTTTGAGAATCACAGGAAACTTATACATCAACTTTCCGTGCGGCAAACAGAAGTTTGAATATAACTGGAAGGCGGATCATTTGTGACTCACCCTCGTACATTAAGCAACATTTATGTCAATGGGAAATTGTGTGTGTGTGTGTGTGTGTGTGTGTGTGTGTGTGTGTGTGTGGCTATTTAGAGAAATTGCCTTTAAATTTAAATGTATAATTTCTCCGTGTTGTTCTAACAGTAATGCACAGGACAATAAATGGTTCTGCAAGTATAACAATAAACTCTGAGCAATGTCTGTATGGAGGAGACAGTTAATAAAACAGTCTTCACTCATCATACATGAATGGCGTGTGCGTATAGAATAACTCACTTCATCTGTAGCTGCGTGTCGAGCAGCTGTTTCTGTAATCGAGCGGTGGACTCTCTCTCCTCTCCCAACTCGCGCTGTGTGTATCTGTACTGAGCCTCGCGGCGACTCGCCTCCTCTTCTGCCTCGTTCAGCTGCCTCTTGAGAGATCTCATTCTCTGAGTCATCTACATTCACATACAACAAACGAAATCACATTCGGATCTGAAAATAACTCGTCTTTACTAGTGTTTCATATCGTCTGAATTTGAGCAGCTTTAAACTTTGACTTTGCGTTGTCGATATTTTGAATCACTGGACATAAGTAGATACAGTAAGTGTGAGTACAGTTACAGCACCTTTACTGTAATTCAATGCCACTTTATACTCGTATCATAAACTCCACATGCGCCATCTAGTGGTGAGAATGAATAAATGCAGGTAAAGTGTAGAAGCGTACCAGGTCTTTCTGCTCGTTGCTGATCTTGTGCTCCTCCTCCAGCTGCTCACTCAGTTCATTAATCTTCCTCTCCAGCTTACTGATGGTGTTGTTCAGCACCACTTTGTTTCTGCAGAGAACATGAGCATGTGCAAGAGAGTTTAGATGAGTACTGTATATGTAGCTAATGTAGAACTATGTAACAACGTGTGTGTGTGTGTGTGTGTGTGCGGGTGCATTACCTTTCCTCCAGTCTCAGCATGTTCTCCAGTTCTTTAGCTCTGGTCTCTGCTTTAGTTATCACATGCTCCTGAACTCTGTTATTCTGCAGCTCCTCGACTTCACCCCTTAACTCTCGAACCTGAGAATGAAGTAATGATTACTGACAAGTATTTTCCAAAATATCGCGAAATATGTTTTGATATTATTTTAATATTATAAATTTTTGTTATTTACACACTTGTTGCATCACAATATAATAAATGAGACATATAACAGCGGTACAGTTTATCATCGTACTGTTCAATACATGTTTCCGTTTCACCTGATCATACCAGCATCAATGTAAGGGTTCGATAACTGATTATTCTTGATTACTGAGCTAACCGGTACACTCGATTACGCACACTATACAATCTGCACTGAACTGAAATGGGGTACGTATTACTGTACCTGTCTCTCCACGATCACTTTCTCACACTCCAGTTTATCATTAAGGTCCTTCTCCTGGATCAGTTTCATCTGCATTTGTTCAAACTGCAAGATCATAACAAAAATACAAATATACGGTTATGGTTGGCTCTCTTAGCTATGGTTAGCTTTTCAGTTAGGACCATTTCAGAACTCTTACCCATAACTACACGGACAAATATTCATATAAACAGTACAGTAGGTATATACCAAGTTTCGTTTAGAATAGAGAATAGTGTTTACTTCCAATGAACAAAAAAACAAAACAAAACAGTTCTTGTTGTGCAAATTATTGTGAATAATTCTTTTCATTTTACATTTTTAATCATAAAAATATTTACAACAACAACGCAGCTTTAGTGTAGATAAGTTAAAGATGTCCGTGTGTGTGTGTGTGTTGACCTGTTCCACTGCTCTCTTGTGTTTGGTGACAAGTCTTTGCTCATTCTCCTGCATCTCCTCCAGGTCAGTTTCCAGATCAATCACTTGTTCCTGAATCACACACACACACACACACACACACACACACACACACACACACACACACACACACACACACACACACA
>JAQQZT010000011.1:19839307-19852727 GCA_030068275.1 Clarias platycephalus | reverse complement strand
TAAAAGATTTAAAACACAACCTAAATTCTGAGAATTGTCCTCCTTGAAAATGCAACATGCTGAACTACCTGTACTGCAATAAAGTTAAGCAACTCCTCGTGCACTCGAGTGACTCACTTGTATCTGTTGGCATGCAGGTGAAAAGGATTGTGAGGGGGGAAAAAAAAAAACAGGCGTGTAAGGGTGGGGCAGTGTCGGCAATCAGTGCAGCCTTCAGGAAACTCTCTGGCAGGCGAGGTGTGTGAATGTGTGGGTGACTGTGTGTGAGAAACTAAGAGTAAAGTGCAAGAGAAAGTGATTTAATAACAAGGAATAAGTGAGAAAAAAAGGGTGATGAAAGCGAGTGAACAGGTCGATATGTAAAGTCACAGAGACTATGGGAACGTAAAATTCATCAGTCATTTTTATTCGGACTAACAGGGACAGGTTCGTCATTCGTAAATTAGATAGTCATTAAAAACCAATTAAAGCTTTATATTGGGACAATAAACCTCTAATCATAGTATTGCCTCACTTCCACCTTGCACTCAAGACAGGCCACTGGCACACACGTTGCGTAATTTATGGCTGAAAAATTAGGCAACTAGCTGGAATTCGACATTAATGCAGAATTTTAGGAAAGCTCGCTTCTTTTATGCTCTTCTGCTAGAGTGGGTGGTTTTAAATCACCAGTGATGGGTAAGTTACTCCAAAAAAGTAATCTACTACAAATTACTAATTACTACTGCAAAATTGTAATATGATTACATTACTGATTATTACATGTCAAAAGTTATCAGATTACTAATTACTTTACTTTCAAGTTACTTTGAAAACTTGTCTGTGACGGGTGTGCAGCTCAACCTGTTTCTCGCTCACTCCGTAGGCTCCCTACGTTTTGCAGGTGCGCGAAAGGGCGAGGCCGCCAGGTCGGGCCAGCCGGCGATAAATAATGTTAATGGAACTCGCGCTTTCTCCACGTTAAAAACCCTCCCATTTTATCCCTTCCCCCCTTCTTTAACCCTTCTCCTTCCCCTTTTTTTTTTCTAAAAAGTAAGACCTCGCCTCTGTCTGTGTGTCTGTGGTGCCAAACCCGTTACAACATCAAATGTAAAAAACTACAAAGCTCTCCGACAATTGATTAAAGCGCATGCGAGTTATCTGATGCTGCCGCGCAAAACGTGATTTGTAAATGCATTTTGATTTATTTTTAAACACTACATTTGTAATGCTAATAACATCATATTTTTTTCAAAATTCCTTTTACATTTAGAATACAGATCATAATCACATGACTGTAAAATCATATAAAATATGATGCTTAGAAAATATTCTGATAATCCAGGATCAAAAAAAAAAACTCATCGTCTGTAATGAAGAACTAGAATTTGTTCCCAGTAGAAAAAAATAAGATAGTTCTCCTTTGCAACTAGTAGAGTTCTGTTTGCTTGTACCCATCACTGCTAAATATAACTTGTGTAAATTGTTTTGGAAACGTTTGCAAACTTTAACACATATCAGGGATGAATCATGAGCTCTCTGTTCTTGTGTTGGATGATCGACATGTTTAACACGCAAACTGTTAGCACCCGAGTTTTTGCAATACCGCAACAGCACATCTGGCTGAGCATCACATTTTCTTCAGGTGCTGCACGGCCACAGTGAGGCCTGAATCGGGCCCGCTGAGAAGAACGTAATCTCCTTATCACCATGTTTGAGGATAAAATAAAGAAACTGGCACGTGGCATGGCTAAATGCAAAAGCTAGTATGAAGTACAGAGCAAAGGGGAGTTCAGTAGAATTCGATATCCTGTCGTTTAGTGACACAGCTCCTGGGGTATCAGGTCCGATAGAGGAAAAAATAAAGTGAAAGTGAGTTATATTGCTGTATCTATTAGTCTATTAGTCTGGTCTTATCTCCCATTGATAAAATCAGTAAATACGCAAATCACATTCATCTATTCCATTGAGATAAAATAATTCGTTAAGTCAAGCATGCAGTCTGATCATGGAGCCAGCATTTACTATTGTACATGTTAAAATGCTGGTTACTGCTGATAGGGCTCGGTGCATGGCAGTGTCCACCTCAGGAACTTATTCAAAATCATAAGTCATTCATGATCAATATAAAGCCACCACACTATTCCCACATACTGTAGTCTGAATTAATTTCACGTTGACTTTTACAATCCAACAAACCCATTTGCATGCTATTGTGATAGTTATCGAGTTATATACTGTAATGTGCTATTCTGACACGCCCAGATGCAACCACTACACAGTAAAATAATACTGCAAATAAAGAAGAAGGAACAACTCTTCAATATTTATACCGCTAGGTGTAAAATTCTTGTGTTAGCACACAGACTACCTAAACTAACTATTCAGCTTATAAATCTGTTTAGTCGTGAACTCATCTTGATTCATACAGTATCTAATATTGATTGTATTGATTTCTGCATTCAGCCCATTATCCTTGTAAGGGTCATCACAAATCTATATGACAATATATAAACTATAATATTAAACAGTAACAATCAGAGATGGAGGTGAAAAACGATACAGTTACATATCCTGATTGTTTTGTGTGGCAGTTCATGTATCACCTCACTGAGTACAAAATAGATTGTTTTATAATTATTTTACAAATTTTGATAATCCTACAGGTGGTGCTCTCCAAACTATTCACACATACAACTTTGATCATGATACTTATAAAATCGCAATATAAATCGAATCAGCACCTAAGTATTGTGATAGTATTGTATCAGGTCATACCTGGACATTCTTATCCCTAGTAACTATAGTCAGTCATGCTAAGAATACAATGAGTAGAATACACAGCAAATCCTTCAATGTTGAATTAACACCTATATGAGTTGGAAATCCAGATGGAATTGAATAAACTCTGAAAATGTTAAATCAACCATTTTACTGCGTACATTTACAAGTCCATCTTCACATTCCTCATTACAAACACATTCTCCATTTGACCTGGTGACAACACAATCCATCCCAACAAATACTGTGTTGAGCAGATGTGAGGATTCAGTAACAACAACAACTAAACCTGATGTTTCACATCTTAGGACAAGCTGTACAGTGTTTGCGCAGTGGTTTCATGTCAGGCCCTTTATCTCAGGTCACAATGCTTCTCTGTTTCTGAAATAGCATTTCCACACTATTAAGTTAAAAGTAACTTCTAGTTAATCCAGCTAATCTGTAAATATTTGAGATTAGACAATGCTTTAGAAAATGAACATAAATAATCCTGGTCTTCTAAAATGAATCAGTAAAATCAAGACGCCACAAGCATTAATTATTCTGTTGACACAGCCGCACTACAGTTATAAACATGCCTGGTCTGACTGGCTGCCATCCAAATCTTCGCTTCATCACTGGCTCACGGACTCGAATGCAACGTTTATGATTGTTGCTAAAGACAAACCAACTCAGTTGAGAGGAATCTGGACCAAGAGTCACTTCTCCTCCCGAGCAAATTCCAGAAAACGCCCATGTTCACCGTTTCTAGGAGACATGAGACTAGTCCTAAAGTCTAGTTTAGGACTGTAAATTGCATCTTGTCACTTTGTTTTTTTTTTTTTTTTGTATTTGGATCCAGACTGCAGCTTGCAGATTTAGCCACAGGACGATTTGGCTACACATTTCTGTCCTTCTCTCTCCCGAAGCGTTCCAGGCCTTTCTAATGATGAATCACTCAACTTCATTTCCAAAACAGATCTGCTGTTGTTGCCGTCTTCCATAGCAGCTTTACCCATGTCTGTAAAAGCATGTCATGTTTTTTTTTTTCTTTAGCTTTAATTGGCAAGATAACACAAGGGCAGAGTGTGAAAATGTATTTCTGTTTGCGAAATGGTCAGGTGGATGTAGCAAGCCGTCCCCTTTACTTCGTGATTTGAAACAAATGAAAAGATTAGTGGTTGGCTTGTGTTTTTTGCATAATATTTAGCTGAACTTACTGTTAGTAGGGTCCAAGAACCCTTGCCAAATTACATTTCTCAAATAATCTTTCCTTACTAATATATGATTAGCTCAGAGAAGTAGAGAAAATAATATAAAATAGAAGACTAGACTCATCAGAGCTGTGTGATTTAATCAACTCTGCCATTTAATTCATATTTTGTTGGTTGAATAAATTAATTGGATTGATGGATCAGTTTTTTTTATTCACATTTTTGATGATTTTAGGTAAACTTACAAACACTTTTTAAAAATAATTTAGGTTGATTTACAAACTTATACTTACACCACAGCTTTTGCCAAAAATAAACTGCTTGCATCATCTGCAAATATTCACATTTTACTATATTATTGTAGCATTGCTTCTTTTTCGTTTAAGTTTATGTTGGGTCGGTGCAATACCACCACCTTCTGGACTGGAGTGTTAAGCAGAAGATTGGAATGAAAATTTTTTTTTTTTTCAAAAAACATTTCATTTCAAAAACATGTAAGAAATATAGCTGTTTGAGAAAAATCAGACAATAAATATTAGTGCTACTGAATTGAAATGAAGATCACAACATCCAAAATTTTAATCCTATTGACGGTCTAGTTGTAAATCCAAGCTCTGGACCTTATTTCTTTTAACTTTCGCTGCCTAAATTACGATTGCATGTTAAATCTAGCACAAAGTAACAAAAGCTTTATTGCAAACTCATTAATCGACATTACTTTAAATGTTAACAAACCACACTGGCATTGATGAATGCTAATTCAATCTATGACTAAAAACAAGTTTAGGTAAACTTACTAAACTCTGGTCAAGTTACTGCTTATTGTTGACCTTGATCTTCACTCTATGGATCTCCATTTTAATAGAGGTGGACTGTTTGAATTATTGTTTGATCACATCATCAGTTATTGCTGATGTGTTGGTTACTTTGTTAACGTAATTATTAATTATAGTGGAAATTAGTTTTTAAGTTATGCACTTATTAACGTCTAACTCTAACTGAGAGAAAATTAAAATGCAAAATAAAGAAAGTAAAATATCCCAGGTGTGAAAAAAAACATTGATTTGAGCATTCACGCAAAATAGCCACATCAGTACCTAGGAAGCAAAGGTCATGTGTGATGTAGCAACACAGTGTGGAAGCGACTCCAACAGAGCAAATATAAAAAATAAAAAAAAAGCCAAGAAAAGTTTTATAACCATGAAAAAGGGCTTGTTGCTCTAAACCTTATCAACATAAATCCTATGAAGATACAAGGTGTGACATGTTGTGACAAAAACAAATGACTTCAGGTATACCAATGAATTCTGCAACACATTGTGAAAACATGGCTTTCTGTCAGTAGCCTTTGATGTGCACGACTGAATTTCTTGGCTAACTCTGTGGTATTATCATTGTTTAATTGGGAGGTTGTACAGAAATGCGTTGAACGCCTGAGGCAAAAACAGGTGATCCGAAACTCAAATTCTTTCTTGATTAAGTAAGAATAAAAAACGCAGAGCGTAACAACGGTAAAAGATGAAGATAAGGATAAAGGTAAAGTTCAGAGGTGTCCCAGAGTGAAGCTTAGGCTTCATTATCATACATTCAATCAGTACTGTGTATTCTCTGAAATAAACCGTGACCTGCTTATTACAAGTAGTTTAGAAAATTTTTAACCCAGAGGGATCCTTACAATATGAGGTTGTATAAAATATAAAATGCCCTTCTGGACAATTATCCCCTTCATTATCTTTAAATTAAATTTGTCCTTTATTAAAGGACTTTCCACTAAAATCACTTCAGCACCTGAGTCGAAGAGCATGATTTTTTAATTTTCTTTCTTCATATTTTAGTTTCGACCTTTTCTTTGGCAAAGGAGATAAAATAATATTTACAGAATTACATAATGCTTCCAGATAAAATCTACGAAGGATCCCCATCAGCATCCATCCGCTTGCATGGGTGTCTAGACAGACCGTCTCTGTGTTTTCTACCATGACACGCCCTGCTATGAGAAATACTTGAGAGTGATATCTGTGGTACCACACCTAAACCACACCCGACATCTTGAGCGAATACATGTTGCCCTACAGGTAAAAATGTACCTGCTTGGTTTCAGGTCCATCCTGGATATTTGTGCTGCACTCGGAGTTCATTAATGGAAATGTTCAGGAAGTGAGTGTTCTCTTTGACTCATCACTAAAGGACGTATTGTAGAGGTGCGGAATAATCAGATCACCATCATATATTAGTCAGATATTAAATACTGTAGGAACAGTTTCTTCCCATTTTAAGGATGTTTTATACCCAAAAATGTTCTCACCATAATATGCGGATCGGCATGACTGATCAACTCTTACAAACAAAATAACTTCAGTGTAGGACAATCAGCATGAAAAGTGAAAAAACACATTCTTCACATTGTCAGCATTACTACGCATTAAGAATGCCATTTCGAGACGGTGTCATGAGCTCACTGTGAGTTTCTGACTTAAAGGTAACACCCTGATCTGACATAAACGTGTAAGTGTAAGCTAGTTGATTATTATGAGCACAGAGGTTACAATCTACCGACGCCCCCTTAAGGCACTGGTTCTCAACCTACGTCCTGGAGGATCGATGCCCTGCATATGTTAGTGTTTTCCCTGCTCTACCACACCCATCTCAAAGTAAGAAGTGCCTGTTAATTAGTTGAATAGGAAAGTCAGGTATGCTGGGAGCGGAGAAGCCACTAAAATGTGCAGGGAAGCTGAGAACAACTGACTTAAGGGACAAAGGAGAGGAAAAAAAATGAAAGAGACATAACAGGAACAAAAAAATTAATAAGAGAAATATGTTTTTTTTTCCAATGTCAAGGTAAGAACAGTATTTGCTAGACAAGGATTCTTTGTTTAAGAGTAAATTACAAAATAATTAAATCAAATTACTAATTGCAAAACCGTTAGCAAGGCTTAGTGTGAGGTTAAAAAGAAATACCAGCGTCTGTGTTAAAACAATACGGTCTCGTTTAAGATCCTTGAGAAATAAGTCGTGACACAAATGAATATTTTTAACCCAGTTTAGCCAAATATTTATGAATGATTAAATCTCAGTCTAAACCACATTTATGTATAATGTAGTTATTTAAATAAAAAAAGAACTCCTAGCCTCCTTCTGTGTTATGATTGGTTATAAGAATTCAGCCACTTCTATTATGAGTTAAAGTTATAAAGATGTTGGCTTTTAAGTGCAGTTTAAAAGACCTGGACGTATATGAATTACTCAGGGGTGTGCATGATCTCGCAATAAAATGACTATTATTATTATTATTTTTTAAATACATATTTACATATAATACATATTTAAACCTATGTACCAATTTTGACAATAAGTGAGTGAGAGAAATGAACAAAAAAAAAAGTTATGTGAACTG
Source organism: Clarias platycephalus (assembly GCA_030068275.1). NCBI lineage: Eukaryota > Metazoa > Chordata > Actinopteri > Siluriformes > Clariidae > Clarias > Clarias platycephalus. The sequence continues at coordinate 19,845,380 of JAQQZT010000011.1, read as the reverse complement.
GAACTAATGAATAATGAAATGATAATTAACACATTTTATATGACTAAATTTGATGCTGCTTTGTATCACCTGATTGACTCATGTTCATATTTTGGGGGGAAAGACAGGTTTTCACAGAATAAATAATGCACACAATTAAAAATCACCTGCATTCATCTGTACATGAACACATTTACACTTTCAGTCTAAAAACCCTGATATACAGCTCCAGCAATATGACTTATATCAGCATTATGTTTAGCAACTCATACTGTAGGTGTAGCAAAATATGGTCAATACTGCACTGAACATTAATTACTGGTCAGTTTATCTAAGAAAATAATGTGCCACTTTCCTATTAAATAAAACAACTTTACTACTCGTGCAGATTTTCTCAGACTTTTCTCAGATTTCCTGTTCTTAGAATGAATGAAATAAAATCTCCTGAAACGTTTTGTTTTTTCAGTTTGCATTACAGACAAAGGAGTCTTAATTGAATGCTATGAATTAGAATGGTCTGTGTGTGTGTGTGTACTGTATATGTGTCAGCCTTTATCATGTGCTATGTTGACATACCAGCTCTGACACCACCTTCATTCAGAGCATACTTCAGCTGCATAAAAATTATTGCATGTATTCATTAAGCACATTCCACCTTGGTACAAAGCTTGGAACATTGTGGATTTGTCTCTAGTTACATGTTTATTATTATTATTATTATTATTATTATATGGGGAATGTGAGCATTTGGAGTGCAGTGCCTTGTATACAGTACATATTCACCCCGCTTGAACTTCCAACAGAGATGCAGTACTGTGCAAAAGTCTTGAGCCGACCTTCCTTTCTTATAAAATATAAAAATTGCATTACATTTTATTATGTAGATTAAATTAAAGAAATTGGAACAAATGTTGAACTGTGATAGGCTGTTTACTGTATGTAGCAGCTCCATCAGCAGCCTCATTTCCCCTCTCATCTGTTGCAACCACTCAGCATTCAACATCACCAGCCTGATCATCTGTCATCACCTGCACCTGTTCCTCACTGGTTCATGCCTCAAGTTAGATGTTATTTCATGCTTCAGTGATTCACAGGTCAATGTGTGGCTTAACAAACAAAAAACATTCCTCTGAAACTGGTCTGGTACACTGACTGGACTGAAAAAGTCAAAAACTTGCCAAAAATGAGAGACAACAAAGGATTGCTCAAGACTAAATTAAAAGTACAAGAACATCTGAACCTTTGGAAGAAAAATATAAAGAGAAATGAGGGTTGGCTAAAGACTTTTATAGAGTGAATAACTACCTTAAGCAACCATCAACTGTATATTTGTTTTTAATAAACAAAGACTACTTAACAAAGTATAGTACACATTTAAGTTGTGAAACCCAAAAGCACAAAGTAAAGTCTATTTGCTACATTCACACTACAAAATGTGAACAAGTTGATGGGGGCAAATACTTACGCGAAAACACTGCAAATTCAGTTATATGTAAAATTCATATCAGAACAATCCTATCTTGTAAGAGATCAATCGCCGAGTCACCATACATAATATAAATGTATATATTGCACGATTCAAAAACACTCATTTAAATAATCACTAATTATCACGTTTATAATTAATTATTAGAACAGGATTAGAACACTAATCGGCTACTGACTTTCAAGGCTACTGAGTTCGGGGTCACTGAGAGAAGTATGGATTACTTGGTGGTGCTCGGCTATGAGGTCTGAGTCCAGTTGATAATGACGTCTTATGATCAATATGATCGAAATACACTGATGTACAGGTATGATGCTGGCACGTGTTCAAAAATGTACGTCTAGCAGAGCGACAGTAGCAACAGTTGCTAAGCAGTGGGTGGAGAGGCAATAACATCAGGCACGGTTTCACATCAACTGAACAGACTTACAAAATGTGACACACAAGAGTAGACATTTTTAAAAAAAATATATATATATATATAACCATGGTGATAAATAAACCATGGGAAGCGCATACTGCAAACATGGATAAAAAACAGCGAGGATGTAAAAAGCAGGTGGGGACAGCGATAGATCTGCACGCCACACATTCCCTTGTAGGGTGGAACACCTGTCAGGGAGGACTGGCATTCACCTGACATACAAACACACCTGTATATATTGGCGTTTTAAATAAAACGGGTGGAACCAGGAAAAAAAAAAACACTGTGTCATGCAGGTTGTGTGACAGCAGGGCCATCGCCTGTGGCGACGCAGCAACGTTTAAACCAATTAGCAAAGTGCTTTCCATTCCTCACTGTGAAAAAGCTTTTTTAGCCTTTTAGCCTTTTGCTAATTATATCACTATCTACTACATGTTTGGCATTCTTCATGCAGGGCTGTCCTGATCACTGGGCAGGTACAAGCATCAGCCTGCTATCCAGTCTCAGGTTTTGTTGTACCTTGAAACTACACTGGCTAAAAATCTAGCTATTCGGAAACGCACTACCAAATGGTTGCATGTCAAGTGCTATATAAACAAGTATATATTATATAATATATATCATCTTGTTTTTTTTTCTTCCGAAATAAAAGCCTTTAATATTAAACAGTAAAAGTCAACAACATTCAAAAAAATATTAACAAGGCAGGCGACTTCACTGTAAAGCACTTAGTGTTAATTAAGCAATAACACATGAGAAATAGTGCTGTTGTGATGAATATCAGCACAAGGGCGAAGCCCAGGCACAACAGCTCCAGAAACACCATTTACTGTATTATTACCAGATTATGATTTTAGACAGTTAGTGTGATTAACAGGCGTGAAAGTTCTTTTAAACTCTTATATGTACTATGTTTCCTAAAGGTGAGGAGAATAAACCATGGAAATGGTGGTCAGTCCTTTATCGTGTAAGTTTTTCTTTCCACTATTTTTACTTAATTTGCTTTAGAATATTCGGTGCCTTAACTTCTGGGGTTCCTAAATAGTTCCTGAGGTTGAATCCTAAATAGTGTTAAATGGAAAGCTAGTGTGCTAGGGTGGGGGAAAGGGCCAACACACCAAATAGTGCCATTGATTATAAGAGGGGGATTTGAAAGGGTTTGGGGGTTCAGACTTATGTTACAAGATAGTTAGCTTGGTAGTTCTCACCACTCATGGATGCCTATTGTCCAATCACATTAGTTGGTCAAACCGAACAGTTGTATCATGATGGTTGAAACTGTTCAATGTAAACAGGATTAGACATTATAAATACTCTAAATCCAATCAGCCAATACGTCAGCGGTGCAATGCTCCTGCGATGTTCATGCACAAATTTGCACAAAGTGGCACGAAAAACAAAAAACATCCAGATGGAAGCACCTTGTTGATGAGAGAGAGATCAGACAAGAATTGCTGAGCTATTTCTGAGAACACTATGATGAACCAATTGATCACTTCACAACCATGGTGAGCTGAAAAGTATCTCAGACATGCACGACATAATGAGATACAGCAGCAGAACAAGGGATCAGGTTCCACACCTAAGCACTTAACTAAACTACACCGGGCACTGTCTCATCCAAACTAGATAGATGAAAGTTGAACACAAAATAACGTGATGTTCTTACTGATCATTAATTGGATGCAGGTTCACTGCCGTGAGCAGTTTGGTTCTAGGGACGATCAAACGAAATAACGCTGTCACTCGAGTTCTCGAAGTTATAAATCCGTCAGTGCCAATGTGTTGACAACACAGTCCGGTTTCTATAGCGCCGTTCAGGAACGATATAATAGCACATTGTTTTTTGAGGGAAGGAGAGGGAGGGGAGCGTATACTAGATCATAAGATACAGTACGATGTGACCGAGCAAGTCAGGAACATTTCCACATTCTGTTCCTCTGACTTCTTCTCTGGGCACTTTACAGGCAGCAAATAGGCAGCAATAGGCAGCAAAACCCTGAGGGCGGGATCAGGTAATGCTATGACACAAAAATAGGTACGACAGGGCATGAAATAGTGAAAAGTAGATTCAGACAATGCAAGGGCGTGTGTACGGAAGCCAGGTAGCAGATGATTTGGTGATGTATGAATGGAACAACCAGCTCATGTCTGAAGAACATCTCCCTACTGAAGACTATTATATTTGGTTAAAAGGGAAGATTACCACACTGTGACTAATCACACTTCGTAAGCCTTTAAATGAAATGAATCACAGACAAGAAATTTCGTTTTTAAGACACACACTTTTTCTTTCATTCAGTATCTTCCATTTTGGATTTGCCTTGAAATGGAATTGCAGCATAAAAGGTCACAATCTTGCATCTTCCGTAAGCATCAGTAGGTTTCAGGAATTCTGAATCAGGACGAGACACGTGTATTTTTTGTCTCAGACAATCTTTTGCATGGAGAAGAGGTGACAGTGGTGCTCCTGCTTTTCTGATAGGCTTGGTCATCGTAAGCATCATTTTATAAAAAATTCAGTTCTGGAAAGTCATAAATATCCTGTCAAGATTATATTATTTACTTTAAAACAAGACCTTCTTCCCTGCAAGTCTATTTTTAAATCATAACAAAAAACTTATTTCCCATAAAAAAGGTTGCCATGGCAACCCAGAGACCTAAAATTTATAGATATCAGCTAATTAACCCTCAATACCTCAAATCAGTCCGCTGTGACTTTGTCAAAATTTAATATCAAGGTGAAATATTAGACAGTTGTCCTCATGTCAAGAATAAACTCAGATCCAAATTTAACCTGCACTCCTAAAAAACATTCCTCATGAACGGTATGAACCCCAGCTCATAATACACTATTCTTCTTTTTTTATTCTACCTGATTATCTTTGAAAAAAGGAGCTGCGCCTGCCACAGACACAAACACAAAACACTGTTTGCATTTGTCTGGTCAGGTAAGAAAGCAAAAATAATTAACCACATACACACCTGCATGAACACACTCGCACGTACACACGCAAAAACAGACACACGCACAAGTCTGCCTTCCACTATGCTTAAACTAAAATAAGCGCACCAAGACTGGCACGGTTTTAGGAGTCACAAAAAAAAAAAAAAAAAAAAAACTACTAAGCAAATGGATTATCTTTAACAAGATACTAACCACAACTTAATGCAAAACACATACTCTCACACACACACACACACACACACACCCAAGAAGGAATGATCTGGCGTACTGTATGGGCAGACCTGAAAAGACAGGTTAGTCTCCTCAGGTGTGGTTACAGGATGCAAAGGCGTTTTAAACTATTTTTATTTCGTCAGTTTGAAAAGAGTGGATTACTGATCGAAAGCATGAAGGATGACATGACTTAGTCGAGCTTAGCCGTTTAATGATTAGTCACTAACTAGCAACAATTGAACACCTCACTAAGTGGGGTGAGTGTGTAACATTTTATAGAAAAGCATATTTGCGTCAATCGAGCGAGCAATTAATCATGTGATGATCTTCTCACAGACGATATTGGAGTATTTTTAAAACCTATGTGAAAGAACGAAATGTAATTCGGTTAAAGAGTGAAATGTTGTAATAGAGCTATGAGCCGATGACATCACACCTGATGTTAACTGACAAATCATGACGGATCATAAATGATGTCAAGAGATGAGACGTGAACTGTTCAGGATTGCGCAACAGCACTCAGGTGACGCAGTGGTACAGTATGTCCTCTTCTGGACAGTGAAGTCAGGCTTCCATTCAGCTTCCAAAATACCATTTACACACCTATAAGGATGAGTTTATTACATGTGAGGGTGAAAAGTTCCAAGCTTGCTCGAGACTAACGAACACTCACACACACTCACACTCACACACAAACACTTTTTCACTCACTCGTAGCTCATTCACAGCGTTAAGTTAAATCAGAGACAAGTTTTAAATTCTTTATCAGGCACTCACTCTCACACCCACCCACCCTCACTCACTCACACACACACACACACACAAACACACACACATAAAAAGTATGTTAAGGCTATAACTTCAGGAAGGGTGTATTAATGGGAAGAGTTAAATAAGTTAAATAACACACCTGACACACAGGTTAAAGCCTCATACATTTTAATTGTGTGTGTGTGTGTGTGTGTGTGTGTGTGTGTGTGTGTGTGTGTGTGTGTGAGAGATC
>JAQQZT010000011.1:19813111-19827668 GCA_030068275.1 Clarias platycephalus | reverse complement strand
TACGATACTGTGTCCAGGACACGCCTTCTAATTACATACAGGCATACAGTACATTAAATACAGTTTATCCAAAAAATATGTTTTTTTTCCTTTTGACTTTTTTAAATCCCAGGCTGTAAAACACCTGACTGCATAGACCTAATGACTAACAATTCTCCCTAAGCTTGCATCCTAAAAAAAAAGGTTTCTGATAACGTCCTTCTCGCGCTGTGTGATGATATGAACTCTAAAAGGCACGTTGGTACAAGTGTAGCGTGTTTAAAATTGCATTTGCTGGGGGCATGACAAGTGGGAAAGCACAGAGAGAGAAAGAGAGAGAGAGAGAGAGAGAGAGAGAGAGAGACGTGGGTGAAAAAAAACCAAACAAACATCAAAAGAAAAAGACTGGTTTGGTGGATGTGGCCATTTCCGATATGTAAGGAGAGAGATTAGCATTGAAATCTGCACTATAGCATTATCTACACTTTTGAAAAGAAAAGCATTTTCTCTGCAATACTCGCCGTTCTGTATGATATAATATGTCCAATGTGCTGGAATGACCTTCGAAGTTGTTTAAAATCTCCATCTCACCTGGGAGTTTGCTGGTTAAAAAGTCATTTCTTGTCCTGCTGTACTCACACGCCTTTTAAAAACACAGTAGCATCTCCTTGAACCGCTGTGCTAGAAGTACACTTTTTTTCTTGTTTTTTTTTTTTTTTTTTTTTAAATGAGTGTTATTGCAAGTTTTTACACCGTTTTGTAAAATAGGACACTGTCGTTGTGGCTAACTCTCCCTCTTTTTCGGAGAAACCGTAATACAAATAAATCTACTCGCTCGGAAAGAGAAAGGTGCGAGAGGATTTTTGTCCGCGGTATGAAAATCAAACAAACAAACAAACATAAAATGCCAGTAAAACCCATGACGGCTCTTTTCCAACGTTTTACATCATGATATGTTTGAAGAATCCCCCAATCATTTGCACATATTTTAAATAAAAGAATTTATCATAAATATTTACTGTTACTTTCATTAGGGGGAAAAAAAAAACACCTGGGAATGTTTAAAAGGAGAGATTTTTCCCATAGCCAATGCATATGTCAAAAAAACCAAAAAAAAAAAACATGAAGGATCAGGGAGAGGAATGAACAACATAAGGTGACTCATCAAAAATCTGATTGATTGACTGATCTGGTCAGATTTGATTGTTTAACAGACTTTCAGGTGAGTAAATGATGTCGTCAAAGGAAGTGGTCGCTCATCATTTTCATAAAGTCCGGCAGCTTTGACCTGAGAGAGAGAGAGAGAGAGAGAATGATATTTCAATTAACGAGACTTAAACAACTTCATTTAAGTCATACACACTCAACAACTCAACAACAAAAATAAACATAAACTATCATTTATATTTTGCTGAATAATGTTTTAGATACGAATTGCATTGATATCTGAGACAATTTCTTTTTTATTTCTATGAGAAAAAAAGTGTATCCAGTTCCAGTTCTCCTTAAAATATTGTTCACAGAATTTGCTTTATTTTTCAAATTCATTCATTCAAATTCTAAGTTTAAATGGTAAACCAGTATTACAAGCACGCTCTTAATGAATCTATCCAGTCACTGAAATAATGGAAAATTCCACACTGTATAGAGAAACAGTATTGGTTATTTTTTTATAAATGAGATTATAATAACTGGTGATAAAGCTCTTGGGTCTTGACATACTCAGGCTTCTATACTATCTCATCATATACGGTCAGTGGTAAAGTTATTATCTACACATCACTCAGATATACTGAACCTACAGTATAACCCCAAGCTCTCAACACTGCTTGCCAGCAGACAAAGTCCAACATTCCTGACATAAAAAAAAACTCTATCTCTAAACGTGAGGAGTGCTCTGTCTGTTATCTTAAGTAGAGTTATCTTAACACATTCATATCCAGATAGAGGATTGTAAATTTTGTAAAAGGGTGGGTTGGCATATAGAGTGAAAAATAGGGGAACTGTAAAAATGATATATAATTGATGTGATCAACCACTAGTGACTGGATCATGGGCACCCAAGACTCACCCGGGGACCACAGGCTATGAACAGAAAGGCCAATGCAGCACAATTTGCCAAGAAAGTCAATGCTGGGTGTGATAGGAGGGTATCAGAACACTGTGCATCACAGCCCGCTGTGAACAGGGCTTAGCAGGCAAAGAGTTCAAGGTTGTTGATCCAGCTCCAGTTTCTAAGATCTCAATCCGCTCGAGTATCCAGGGAATGTGGTGGACGAGTAAGTCTGATCCATGGAGGCGTCACCCCACAACCCACAGCACACAGAGGATCTGCCGTAAATGTTTTGTTGCCAGACACCGGTGGCATATGGAGAACCGAAAACCTAGGTTCCCCATATGATTATGATAATGTTAATGATTTTAGAGTTTTAATTGATGTGTATGTATACAGTATACACACTACCAGTCACGCCTTCTATTTCGATGATCTTTCCTGATTTTTGTTTCTTTCTATACTGTAAAATGCTGAAGCCATCCACAATTTGCAATCATCCTCAGTGGCCGGTTGCTGTGTGTTTCGAGGGTGTCTGTACAGGTAGTTTCGTCACAGGTGTGTCACAGGCGTTCCTTGTACGGATAAGAATGGTATGCATCGTCATCATGTGACGTAACAGCAGCATAATCATCGACTTTTAAGCCATTCCATGAGCATGTCAAACACATTTCTGATGTGTGTGTGTGGTAGCAGGTTCTGGTCCAAATCATGTCTACGATGTGGTCTCGATGTGTTTACAGCCATGATCAGTTCCATGGTGTTATGCAGACCAGATGAATGTGGTAAGTGTCAGCCACAACTAGACCATCAATCATTTGTAGGAGTTATAAAACACCAAATCATTTTACTGAAACCTTTCTAGATATGAATCTAAAATATTTTGGTTTTTTTTTTTTTTTTCCCCTTTTGACTATGTGTTTGTAGCACATCATAAACATTCTGCAAAAAAAAAAAAAAAGAAAGAAAAACTACCAGCAAAACCACACTGTAAATACACTTACTGCCAATCTGTTGTTAAAATGTACCCAGCGTTAAATGAGAGTGGAGGATTATATTAAACTCTATTGTTCTGATTTTTAGTGCCGTTCACAACAATGTTCTTCCAATCCACTGAATGAAACAGCCATGCTCATTTTCTCACCCTTTTGTTAAGTTATAAATCTGGTTTTCTGATGGAAAAAGTGGAAAACTATTTTCACTTTTTAATCCAGATGAACAATTTGCTTTGGTTCAGTTTGTTTGTGGAACCAATTTGAGTTTGAGTTTATTTATTTATTTATTTTTCTCACTCAGGTAAGACGGTACACATGAGCAACAGCAGATTAGTGTAAAGTGAAATCTGACCATTTTAGGGAGGAGGTGTGGCTTTTTACATTTGTCCCATTGGATTGGAGGCGTCGCCCATGCTGTGGTGAGCTCCACCCATCGAGAGAGGCGGGGCATCTGAGGACACTTTCTCTTCCTCTCGCCTTTTTAGACATGCTGCTTTTGGATTCAGGTTCCTCTCTGAGGAATAACAAAAACAAACACACACACACACACACGCGCGATTATTTAAAGGTGTCTAGTTTTTAAAAATTGACCCTCTGTGTATCAATGCACCTTTTTAACAGGGCACAGAACGTGTCCCCATGTTAAGGTGAAACAATGCCATCAAGTGGTTAAAGGTGAAACTGCAGACAAGATATATTTTACATAATAATAATAATAATTATAAAGAAGAAGGAAAAAAAGGAAGTTTCAGATACAAAGAAAAATGAAAAAACAAACAACAAAAAAAGTGTTAATAATGTAAGTTTATGGATTGTAAGATTTGTAGTTTGATTCATATTAAAAAAAAAAGAAAAAAGATTGGGTTATGGTGAAAGATAAAAAAAAAGCCCCCTGTTGTTTAGTGGTCAGGACTGGGTAATTATAAGAGCCATTTTGTGTGAAATAGAAAAAAAAATATTACATGGGAAAAGAATCTAAGCAAATTATGATAAATAGAATGAAAAAAATAATTAATAGAAATTATAAAATATTCTAACCTACATGAAGACATAATAGAGAATGTTGCTTGAACTGAGCTGAATGCAGCTGAACAGTGAGAGCAGCTGAACGCTACTGACCTCGGACCTGCTGTTCGAGACTGAGAATGACAGCGACGGCCTGGTGTAGGATGAGCAGTTTGGTCTGCGGTTTATCACTCTTCAGGTGCAACTGCACCATGCGCCCGAGCTCTTTAAATGCCTCGTTAATGTCTCGTACACGTAGACGCTCTCGTGCGTTATTCGCCATCCGTCTCTCACGCTCACGCTCGATCTTCTGCTCCGGAGTCAGATCCTCATCATCATTGTTGCTGCATGTGAGTAATAAAAAATGGAGAGAGAGAGAAGAAAGACTTTGATCATTTATTCATCTTCGGTAAAAATCGGTAAATCCTGGTCAGGGTTGCGGTGGATCCAGAGACTGAAGATTGGACGTCAGTCAAGTAATCAAATATTACAACAAAAAATGAAAATAATTATTTAAAACCTGTCTAATTTTAGTTGTTTGCGCATCAGAATATTTATTTAATTTAATCATCATGGTAGTGGATAATTAGTGTGGAGATAGTCAGGACTGAAACATACACACAGATTATTCCCTCATTAGTCACAACACTGTTTAAATAGCACCTGTTTGAAATGCTTTTCATTCACCCCACCTGATGAACAGAAATTACACTTGTTTATTTTTCTCTGCATTGCACTGCCTTTAATCTAGTACCACAGTTTTACTCTTTCAGCTCTTTTTGACAGGGAGTGTGGCTCAGTTTGGCAAATTACCCACAATCCTCCATGTTGTTGTTATTTCCACCATATCCTGAGTCATACCGTGCCATGCCAAGTACGCAGGCTGAACTGTTACACTTTCTGCTCATGTACAATGTGAGCCTCACTGGTACATATGGGTGGAGACACATATAATAGTGCAGGTACTGCCTGACGCTCTTTTTCAAAATATTGTCCTATGAAAAGTTTTTTTTTCCCCTGAAGGGGTTAAAATGCAACATCACGATTTTAAACAGAGATTCAATGTTTTAGATTAAATTTTATTTATTTATCCACTTCCTATTGGTATTTAGTTTGATCTTAGTTTTTGATTTGTTCCACACAATTTAATTCAAATTCAAATTTATGTTACACAGTTTGCTCCATACATAAGATATATAATGACTTTTTTTTTTTTTTTTTTAATTGTCAGATAAATGCTACATTCAAACACTGGCTTGCATTCGTGAAAGAGAACAGAACCCTGGAAATTCATGCTGCATTTAAACACTAAATACGTCGTCGTCACACTTTCATACCAGCATAGAGAAGTTCATCATGAATAAGTTACTGTTATTATCTGTCTTAGCATTAGTGCAATCATTTGAATGTATGATATTGTAACAAGATTAAGTCAAGTGTAAAGAACATCAACATGTTTGAAAAAAACAAACAAAAACAAAATATACTGTAAAGCAAATGTAATCAACAAAATCAAACGTCTAACTAACAAACAGGTGTCAATCGAAATAAAGCGTCCAGGTGAAAACTTTGTTTTTGGGAGCCTGCTCTGACGTGTGAGAGACAGCTACAACCCGGCTCAACTCCGGGACAAACTGGGAATAACTCAGTGAGGATGTTTGTGTGTCCTAATTGCTTTCTGTCAATATGAATATACTGTACAGGTCGGGCTTTTCTTAGCCCCCCAAAAAATCTACAAATTTTTCATGACCGGTCAAATAAAAGGTTTTGGATAGTGGACTTTGATTGGCTTGCAAACATGTGACAGCGTCACATAAATTACGCGTACGAATTATGAACAACTGATATTGACAGGTGAAATCTGAGCTTTGCGTCAGTGACAGTTCTTCGCATTTATCTGTCTCGCACAGCATTCAGGTCACTTCTTCAAAATCCATCAAATGAAGGAATTAAATGAAGCGAGCGCGCAACTTAACGGGTTTACATAGATCTTAACCTCTCTATAGCTTTCAGGTCCTTGTCCATGTCCTCCTTCTTGATGTCTGAAGATTTGGAGTCCTGCAGGTTCTCGTCTCCTTCGTCCTCTGATTTAATGTCCGAACTCACTGAAGATGTGCTCTGGCCCTGCAGTCCACTGGAGAGCGCTGCAGAGATGGGGAGAAGCACAAACAGGGGAAATGTTTCTCTTATAGATGGATAATGTAATGGATGATTCACTAAAATCGTGTGTTAACATACAGTATGGCTTAATTAAATAAAGTTGTCTGAGTCCATCTCTTTCATACTCTGAAATAGTAGAACAGCATATAACTACGATTTCGCAGTAATTTTGGTTGTATGATTCATTACACTGACAGCAGTGTCATAGTATACTGTATACTTTTTAACAACACTATACATTGAGTTTATTCAATCAATATTCTGCCACATATGCAGCAATGCGTGTTCTCTATGGAACATCAACTGAAGGAAAGGTGATACTAATTCGACCAAAACTCAGCATTTAAGCTCATTTAAGGAATATTAGAAACGAGAATGTTTACCCATGAAGAAAAAAAATACTTAAACAAAGTGTTTGTGAGCAAGCAATAAAAGGATGTTGATAATGTATGTTTTCAGACAGTATGTATTCTGTTATCTGCATTTAATATGTCACTATTGCACTATGCACTGTATCGCTCGGTGTGTTTTTGCTTCTGTCTGCATGTATTAGTGCGACAGATTTTCGAGAGGATCTCCAACCCCTGTGGGGTACAAAAGGCCTATAGACCCCACCGCACCGCACCGCACCCCACCCCACCCCACCCCTCTGACTCGCACATTTTTAACTCCAGTCTATAATAGGAACACTGCCCTCATTGTTCAACATCACTGTCAGGGTCTGTGTGCATCTCACACTGGATGAGAAAAAAAATGGAAATAAATCGAGGAAGAGAGACAGACAAGGTAGTCAAGATAGAGAGAGAGAGAGAGAGAGAGATGGAGTGAGAACGTTATTAAGACAGGGACTGGGATCTGCAGTGAAAAAAACAACAAGCTAATGGGATTTAAATAGAACATTTAAAGACATATATTAATAATTAATCAAAAAGTGTAACACGACACTGTTCCAAATGTTTATACTGCGCTAGATTTAATCTCTTATTTCTATACGTGCCTTCATCGGGAATTATACAGTGCACTACATGATCTATGCCTAATAATAAATGTTTACAAATGTTATTTAACTAAGAAAATGTCTAAGTTTTTTTTTTGTTTATTTAACATGGATGGAGACTTAATAATAAACATCTAAATAAATAATTATTAATATATTTTGCCTTAATAATCAGGATGTTTGTCACATGGGAGAGTGTTCAGCGTGACGGAGGCGTTCATGCGTCCCAGTTCCCAACAACATGACAAGCTATGTGTGTGTGTGTGTGTGTTTTAAACTTCAAGAGACAGACAAAAGTAATGCTGGTGAAGTAACTACTGCTGTAACATAAGGGATACCTGGATCTAACTTGTTCTGTGGATGTTCAGTATCAATAAATGTAGCAATAAATGTTCACATGTTCCTTAATTAAAAAGAAAAGAACACAAATAAATGTTGTCAAATTATTATGGTGTAAGAGGAACAAAACTCTTATTTTGGGTTGGAAATGTATTTCCTTTATTATTTATTCCTTATAATAAATAATTAGTGAATACTTATTGATCACTTTTCTTCTCACTCATCTAACGTTTGCTAATAATGTTCTTTTAATCTAGAATTAAAACCTGAATTTGACACTTACATTCCTGTGCTTTGACAACGTTGTACATGGTGGCGCAACAATTATAACTGAGTTGCAACTGACGCCGGGAGGAAATAAAGACATAAGGAGAGAGAGAGAAATGGAGACAAAGACGAGTAGGAGGGCTAGTTTGCTTCCTAACAGCTGGAGTGAGCTGATACGGAGGAGAAAAGGAGGTGGAAAAACAACAACAACAACAACAACAACAAATGGGTGATTGTGGAATGAAGTCCTTCTCTCTGGTCATATGAGGCTCTAATTGATTTCTCTTCTCTACAACATGCCTGGGTGGTGGTGGTGGTGGCGGTGGTGTTCTGGTTAGGACCTGCAACATTCACCCGAGAAAATGACCTCACTCGGAAGCAAAGCCACTGGGAACTAAAAGAGGCGTCGGAATTGGCCGGTAAATTCCTCTCTCGTGCTGAGAGGCAGGAGGATAAACTGTAGTACGCACATTGTCGAGAGCAGCCGGAGCGTGGACGTTCGGCATAAAGAGAGAGACAATGCAGTAAATAACTTAATCCTCGCTGTCTCTCTCTTTTCTCGGCTTAGGCAAGAGAAGCATAAGTATATTAACATGTGCTCCAGAAGCCTCCTATCGCTCTTCTTTGCCTGCTTCCCGATTCACTCAGCTATGGGGCAGAAGCAGCACATGCATGCTTTATGAGAACAGAAACAGGTGGATGAAAGCCCTACTTATTAAACGGACAAAGCCAAACCACAGTGGTTTTGCAGCGCTCTATTCATAAAGTGTGTGTTTTGCTAAAGCAGCAGTGTGTTATTTATGCTGCTCTCGTCTCCCTCTCTCTTACGACTCGCTGCTACGTTTACTTTTATTTTAAATTTTATTTTATAGCTCTTAACACCTCATTAAGCCCTTGGCTTGGGCCGCCGCGGCCCAAAGGCTTGCCAAGGACTTGCTATTTTTTCTCTTAGTTTTTTTTTTTTGTTGAAAAAGGAAGTGTTAACTCCTTCCAACAAGGCCAAGTCTCATGCCTCACTGCCGCGCTCATATATAATCAAATTAATCATCTTTTATAGATTTCCGGCTCAGGGTTTGTTTGTTTTTTTCACTGGGTCATAATTACTCCTTTTCTTTGGTGAATTAGGAATAATGTATGTGTATGTGTGTGTGTATGTGTGTGTGTGTGTGTGTGTGTGTGTGTGTGTATGTGTGTGTGGTTTAATATACTGCATGTTTAATGTGTTTGACTTCTTAAACCCCATGATATGTTCACTATTCATCTTGTGTCGTGACTTGTATATATGTGTGTGAGTGTGTGTGGGTATGATTCTCACCCCGGTACGGATCAGCCTGATTAAACTCTGGTGAGGTGGCAGACTGAACTGGCAGCTGAGGAACGGGCACTTGATTGGGCACAATGGAGTGAGAACTGCGCAACCCTACTCCCTCCTCACGATGAGACCCCACCTACAGAGAGACAGAGAGAGAGAGAGAGAGAGAGAGAGAGAGAGAGATTTTACCCAAATATCAATCAATATTGCAATCAACATAAAAAGATTTTATGCACTTTATATGTATATGTAGAAAATTAAAATCTACATTCAATTGATTGATCTATTACAAAAAAAAAAAAACAGCGTTGCAAAATTTCACAGCAACAATGCCCTCAAGGGGGCGCCCTACCCTTGTGTATCTTAAGGGAGACGCACATACGCACACACACACACAAACACCAGTGACAAACACACACAGAGGAGCTGCTCAGGCAGGTAAAATCCAAAGTGATGTCCCACGATGCCGAGCAGCGCTTCACGTCCATCTGTCCTCTATCATGGCCGCCAACACAACTGACAATTATCTTAATGCCCATATGCTTAATTGTGAGCTTCCTAATTCCCCCGACACGTTCATCTGATCCGGCAGGAATTGTGATTTGGCACACGTTTCCCCCCATCTCTCTCTCTCTCCCTCTCTCTATCTGCTTTTGTTTTAGGGAATCTGCCATCTCTCTCTCTCTCTCTCTCTCTCTCACTCTCTCTGTCTCTCGTGCTGTAATTCCTGTTAAGCCTTTGACAGTGAAACTCTGTGATGTCACTGGCTCGATGCAAATATCAGAAAATGTCGCCGGCTTTGCGGGGAATATAACAGAGAGGGAGCGAGATAAAGACGAGTGTTCGCTCACTCCAAGTCTGTGTTTGTTTTTAAACCCCCCGAATGCGGCTCTTTCATCATGCCGAAAGCCCCAAATGTAAAATGGCATCCTCCTGGCTGCGGATAGAAGCACTTGGCATACATATTTAATAAAGGGTTTTATATTTAAAAAGTAAAGTCATTTAGAATGGTGATGAGGGAGACGCTCTCCCAACGCACCTCTGCCACATGTGCTGCTGTTCATCACCAAGCAAAATGGAGGAGAGTGGGGCGTTAAGTATTTTGCTTAATATTGTACAATAAAAGAAAAAAAGAAAAAAAAAAAGTCACCCTACCGACCTGAATAAAAATATATATGTTTAATATTTTAAATGTACAAATCTATCAAAACAGTCTCATAGACCCCTGTACTCATAATAAAGAGTTGGACCAATTGCAGACGTACTGCAAACATCCTGACCAATCACAGATGGGGTGCTCTAACTATAGATGTTAAACAATGTATAAAAAGAAAATCATTTAAAATAAATAAACTTTCCATACACACTCCTCTTGAAAACCTCGTAATTTTTTTTTAGATTTGTTCGAATGTGTACAAGTGTGTCTGCGTATGTGTGTGTGTGTATATATATGTGTGTGTGTGTGTGTATGTTACCAACAGTAACAAAAGATGTAGTGATTCGCACCCGTCTGGAAAATAAATCATAACTTTCCTTTCAGTGGGAATTTGAGCCCTTCGAACCTTCACTTCCGCCCCCCAGCTGAGCTAATTAGTGGTTAGCCGTGACCGCCGTGGGCTGGAATGATCACACACCAACGAGCTCTTTCACACACCGTTTGTGTGCGTGAAATGAGAGATGGAGACCAGGCCTCCCACTGACAGCACCTTTCAGCATGCGAGAGTACACACAAACACACACAGATGCACACACACACTTGCCCTACTATCCTTGTGAGGAACTTTTATTATTATTATTATTATTATTATTATTATTATTATTAATGCAGATAATCAATGTTATGTCTACTTCTAAATCAGTAGCACATTAGTGGACCGGTCCTGCCCTGATACAACAATCCCTCCAGTAAGCCGTCCCCCGGGAGACGTTATAACACATTCTAACATTCTAGAGTGTAAGCACTCTTTAAATATACAGTATTATAAAGGAACGCTTGAGAATGCTTTAAAGTTTCACAAAGCACCTGGAGGTTTTATTTAACATTCGCTTTACGTGGAGAAGAAAACAAGCATCTATTGTTATATTGATCCGACTGAATAAGATACTGTTATTGTCATAACTTTTTGTGCAATATTTTTCAGCCTGTTGTTCCTAACAGCACATTCATGACATTCTGTGTTTCATAAGAGGGTTATAAAAAAAAACAATTATATAATTACGAGTTTAGTCTGAAGGCAATAAAATCTCTCACTTGGGCTTTAAAATAAGAATCTATGCTGGAATTCTCATGTCCTCATCTCACAGCATGCTGTTTTGTATTAAAAGTGATTCAAGCCATTAAAATATAATTATTAATAAAGCTAATGATATGATGCCTAAATCGAACCCTAGACTTTTTATCCTTGAAAAGCTGCTTTCAATTATTTACTTTTGTTGATTAGGGCATTTAACATTATTCTGTCATTACAGTGTCACACACAGTGGGAACACAGTTCATGTGTATTATTAGATAGATGTTTATCTGAGAAAGCTATTTGATTCTGGGCAAAAAAAATTAAAATAAACTTTTATAGCAAACAAAAGAGGGAAAAACAGTAATGATCTTTATTTTTTCCACCTGCTCTGTAATAATTTTATTGACTATTACATGGGGTGTTCAAGATACACTTCGACCTGGGATGAAATTTCTCGTTAATGAAGGCGTGTAACTGTTTGCCATTTTCAGAAGACTTGAAGCACAGTACTCTTGTTCTCTGATGAGAAAAAATGTAAGGAGTTCCTGGGAGGCCAGTGTTTCAGAAGTGAAGCAGGCAGTCCGACTATGTCTCCGAAAACTGGGTACTGTACTGAGAAAAATTCTACCATGATGGTATCCAAGCACTAGTGAAATGCTGGGATTAAATAAAGGGAGTTTTTACTTTCATAACTGCGGTCTCTTATTCTGCACTCGTCAAAAGTCCCGGTTTAACTTGAACACCCCTTGTAGTATATGGAAGTACATTTAGAACAGGCACAATCTGTGCATTTTCTCAGGCTATAGCCAGCTAATCACGTACATGATTTTTTTTCTTTTAATCATGGGTAACTCCTGAGTGAAGGTTTGTGTATGTGTGTGTGAGAAAAAGAGAGAGAAAGACAGTAAACAGCTTTAACAGCTTTCAGCACCCACAGATTATGAACAGCTGAGTTAGAACTCAATATACTGGAACAATCAGACTTCCTTTCACACGAACAATCATATATGCTTGTGTACGTGTGTGTGTGTGTGCGCACAAGAAACACACAACATTTGGTCCACCTTTGAACATCAAGATCCACATTCCGTTATTATTATTATTATTATTATTATTATTATTATTATTTGTATTTATTTTGGTTAAAGTTTGCGCAATTTTAAATCAGTCTCTTAAAATTTGGGTGCATTTTTCTGTCCATTCCTGCACTGTGTGTGTGTGTGTGTGTGTGTGTGGCTGCCTGCTATCTGTCAGTGTGTTTTCTCTCTCTCTCTCTCTCCCTGCTCCAGCTGCGCCCAGCTCTCAACATAGCGTTCCCATGATTTCATACACACATACACACACACACCCAATCTCTCGTTCCTTCTCCACAGCTGTTGATCTGCTCATCTCTGGAGGCAACAGGAAGAAAAAGAGGTGACTATTAGATCTAACACAGGCAACGAGCTCTGAGCGAGAGGGGGAAAACTAGAAAACGAGGGAAAAGGAAATGGCAAGAGGGTGAGAGATCTGATTCGAATATGCTGCGTTTTTGCGGGATGCCACCGGTTATTCATAACAATACATACGCTCGTTAAAAAAGAATCCAGAACTACACAAAGCTCTGTGGACAATTAAAAAAAAAAAAAGTCCTTTTAACATCTCGAGCATAACTGCTGCACCTTTACATATTTCCATTCAGTGCGAGTGACAGAAGTATATATAAACGATATTAAAGCTTCATTAAAGTGGTTTTAAAGCTTTCAGATTCCTTCAGGACGTGTAGGTACTTATTCCAAAAAAAAAAAAAATCGTAATAAGTGATTAGGAATTACGACCGACCAACTGTTTAACCTACTTACAACAAAAAGCTTTTCTCTCTATTACAGATCAGCTCAAAGACTATTTAAAGATTAGCACACGATACATCACCTAGCAGCTACAGCGCACTAGCTGTGTGTGTGTGTGTGTGTGTGAACTTGTGTGTCGGTTTTGCACCTTATAATTCATCGTGGTAGCGTGTGAGGAGAAATCTACTGCGCTACATCCCTGGTCATGCCAATAACATGCTTGTGTGTGTGTGTGTGTGTGTGTGTGTATTGGTAAGAGTTTCCGAAAGCCATTACTCAGGCTTTACACACACAGGCATGTGAGAGAGACATCAAGTCAAATCTAAAGCTAGAGTCGTCTGTACAGAAGAATTCTACTTTACACTGTAGACTCGCAATGCAGCGTGCGTGCATGCGTGTGTGTGTGTGTGTGCGCGCTATAGCATTCCTTCTCCTTAAACCGAAAGGAAAACATAAATCTTCCACCCCCGACCCCCCCCACACTCCTCTTTCGCCATCTCTCCATCATTTGAGCACCTGCTGGCTGATGACCTCAGGGTCTCCAACCATGCAGAGAAACATGAAACAGCTGTTTCTTTAGAGAGAGAGAGAGAGAGAGAGAGAGAGAGAGAGAGCATGACAGAGGGGCAGAAAAAGAGCTAAGTATGCAGATAGAGAGAAAGTGAAAAATAATAAAAAACTAAAAGAAAGAGGTGAGGATGGGAGAAAGCAAGCTTTAAGGAAAGGAATGTGAGAAAAATGATTTTTGCTGCTTGCCAAAATATTCCTTTCTCTCAATCCTGCTTTTAATGAATGCAGTTCGATTTTGTATCACGTCCTATCGGCATGACTGCTGAAGTGTCATTAATATATTAAAATAATCAAAAACATTTAGTTTTAAATACAGGTAGGTCCTTTTTAATCTATTTTTCTGTCCCATATAGTATATATATATACACACACACACACACTGAGACGGCAGTTTGAGTGAATAATTGTAATTCTGCGCTGCATTAAACAGATGTAGAAGCTTCTTTCTTTTGCTACATCATGAACGCAATAACTATCTGAGCTTAAACTGGATGTATTAAAAAAAAAAACTTTACAAAAAAAATACAATAAATCTCCTAAAGTTCTGGTGTTTCTGTATTTAATGATTAGATAAATTAAGAGCAGACTGATAAAGGTTCGGAAGTGTGTTGGTGTGGGTTGGAGTGGAATACATAAAGGGAGGACACACACACACACACTTACTTAGCTTGATTGTGCCATAACTGAACATACTGACTCATGCTTACTGCTTCCTGTCAGGGCTCTCATACCAGGTGTGTTCAATTCACACACACACACACACACACACACACACACACACACACACACACACACACACACACACACACAAACAAAC
>JAQQZT010000011.1:19802133-19813011 GCA_030068275.1 Clarias platycephalus | reverse complement strand
CACACACACACACACACACACACACACACACACACACACACACACACACACACACACACACACACACATACAAACAGGGAAACACTAACAAACAACTCTACTTTTTAGGTCCCTCCTGTCTAAGAGAGTGTTTGTAAAAAGGCAACGCGGTGTTTGTTTTTCTGGAATGGAGTGTGTGTGTGTGTGTGTGCTTCTGAGGTAATGCTGAAGTGGACATGGAGTGCGCTCTCTCTCTCTCTCTCTCCCTCTCTCTCTCCCTCCTTCAGCCTTTGTTCTCAGTGCTTGCCGAAAGCTTTTATGACTTGTTTCAAGAATCAAAACCAAACTTAAATATGGGAGACATTACCAGAATCTGCCTTGATGTTCTTCTTTCAAGTCTTTTACTTTCCTTCTCTCTCTCTCTCCCCCTCATTCCTTCTCTCTATGTCTTTTTCCTTTGGTCTCTTCATCTGTCTTTCCATCTTCCACCATTCAATCTTGTTCTTCCTTTCCCTCCCTGTCTTGATTCATTTTTCCTTTGTTCCACCTCGCTCTGTTTGTGTCTCTCTCGTTTCCTGTATTTAGTTTTGGTCTGTTGGCCGTTAGTGGTGTGCAGTGGTCACATGACGGCCACGGCTCGAGCGTCCAATCGTCCATGGGATTTACCCACAATCCTTAGTGCCGAGATGTCCGAATGTCCAGGGACGGAGAGAACGGAGGGTGCGGGGGGAAAGAAATACACAGCTGATTCAAACACCAGCTCGGGAGCCGGTATGGAAATGGAAAAAATGAGCAAGAGACTGGTTGGAGGATGGAAGGAAAAGGAGGAAGGATTACAAAAAAATAAATAAATCCAATTAAAAATAGGTGCAATAAAACTTTTACAGGTGGACAGATGAAAAGAAAAAGAAAAAAATATATAAAAGGACAAGAGAGACAGAGATAAAGAGCTTGTTTGGATTACAGAACGAGTTTCACACACATGGTACTAGTCAGGCCGTATGTTCTGCGTGCTGCCCTGGCAGCGTGTACGCTTCAGCTTTCTTTCCTTCATCCTGTCTCTAAATCTGTCCATCTTTGCCCTTCTCTCTAAAAGTTTACTTTCGGAGAGACACTGATAGTGTGCGAACATTATAACATCTGATGCAGACGACCTTCTTCACCTCACAAGAGTGTGAGAGAAACCGAGAGAGAGAGAGAGAGACAGAGACAGAGAGAGAGAACTAAGAATACTTCGACTCTATGAGCTGCAATTTATGATTTTGGGGAACACACACACACACACACACACACACACACACACATACAGTACGGAGCGGTTGTGTGCTCTTACCATAAGTGAATGTCTGTTGGACGGGAGCAGGCCGGTGCCGTAGCTGGAGCTCAGGCTGCCCATGCCACCATTGTGCGTGTGTGAGTGCGAGTGTGTGTGTGAATGTGAGTGCGTGTGTGATGGCGTGATGAGGCTGTGTAGGTCGCTGTGGCCGACCGCGTGCCTCTGAAGGACGTTAATTGCATCATCCAGTCTCTCCAGACGATCCTCTATACGGTTCTGCTACAGAGATCAAATGGCAGAGAGAGAGAGAGAGAGAGAGAGATGGAGAGAGAGAGAGAGAGAGAAAGAGAGAGGGTTTGCATTTCATTCTATTACGTTCCGTCTGTTGTACAGTAAGTAAAGCTCACAGTCGTCTCACAGTAGAGGAGATATAGAAATGCAGATACAGGTGACACTTTAAAGGAAAAACCTGAATGAACCAGTGTAGTCCAGATGCTTCCCATCATGCACTGGGGTTGTATTATTTTTGTATTATTTTTATCCCCAACTAGAAAAAGAATTCCAATCTTTCACTTATATAAGCTCACTCATGCTCAACTACATGTCTTTATTACTACACAGGGTTTAATACAATGCTGCAGCAGAGTGGACACACACAGACATGGACATGTGTGCAGGACATCGCATGGCCACCTGAAGGACGGTCACCTTACAATGTGCGTGTATAGTGAGTGCATACTGACAAACTCTACAGCCTTGTTGTACACATTAACATTACTATTAATATCATTATTTTCAGTTAAGCCCTTATTTGTCACATATACTTTACTGCACTGTGAATTTCTTTCTCCGCTGTCCAGGTATCAGGGGTCAGAGTGAAGGACCCAGCCATGATACAGCGGCCCTGGAGCAGATAGGGGTAAGTGGGATTCAAACCCTAACCTCTAGGGGAGACTGCAACCTGAATGCTGCGCTTTACCTCACGTGGTCCACCCTGATATATATATATACTGTATATAATATATAACATTAAACCTACACTTTCCTGCTGTGACGTTTTGTGTGATAGGAGGTGTATGTAGGTGTGTGAGGTGGAGTGTGTTACCAGTGAGTGAATTGGAGGCTCATAGTTCGGGGATGATGCTTCCTGACCATTCCTGGACCAAACGGCTGAACTTGCAGCTATACATGGGGAGAGAAAGAGAAAGTATTATTATTATTATTATTATTATTATTACACAGTAATTATTTCTCAATATTACAGTACAAATCATGAATACGGCTTAAATCACATCTTTACCTAATTATTCAGAGTTTGGCTGCAAACTGTTTCCTAAATCTGAGTTTAATCTTCTTTATACAGTAAAATCTCTTTCTCTCTCTCTCAAAAAAAAAAAAATATATATAAACAAGTAAACAATAAAAATGACTAGTGTTTGGATTCGGCGGAGGTGTTGACCCTGACACACGTATTCATAGTGGATACCCGGAGTGATAAAGAGAGACGGGGACACATTTTATAGGAATGATGTAGAGATGTCGAGTGTGTGTTCCAGTTTCTCTGACCTGGTGTGAGGACGAGGTTCGACAGGATATTTAAGATGACAGCAGATGATGGTAACACACACAATTATACAAGATTTATAATTGATTAAAAGTCTAATTTACTAATATACACTTATAAATATATGACTCTGCTGTTCTTTTCATTCTCTCTCCTTCTCTCTCTCACACACACACACACACACACACACATGTACACAGTAGCAGCAGGCGAATTTCGCATCTGCACTTGCAGAAAACAGTAATTGG
Source organism: Clarias platycephalus (assembly GCA_030068275.1). NCBI lineage: Eukaryota > Metazoa > Chordata > Actinopteri > Siluriformes > Clariidae > Clarias > Clarias platycephalus. The sequence goes on along the minus strand of JAQQZT010000011.1, from coordinate 19,809,944 downwards.
CACAGAGGAGGGGCACAACAGCTGGATCTGAGTGTGTGTGTGTGTGTGAGAGAGAGAGAGAGAGAGAGAGAGAGAGAGATAGGAAGAGAAAGAAATCATGAGGGAGTCGCTGGGAAACAGGTCGCCATTGAGCCGTCTTTGCGACCTGATGAGCGGAGCAGAAAATCTTGGCACAGAGTTTGGCGGCCATCTTGCTTGCATGCCAAATTCAGCGCTGGTGCGAACATCTGCCTCTCGTTCTCTTCTTCAGTCCCTCCGTCCCGCTTTCTCTCTCCTACTCATTCTTTTTCTCCTCCCCCCCCCCTTGCCTTATTTGTCTCATTCTTCCTTTATATTATTTCCTCTGTAGTAGTTTTAACAGCGCGAAACATTTTCCAGCGCCTCTTATTATTGCAACATTGAGAAATCACAGGAAGCAATGGAAATGCTAACACACACTCGATCACACGCACCCCCCCGTGATTTCTGGGTAAATTTAACGTAGGCTGTTGTCTTAGCAACACAAAGCAAAATCAAAGGTATAAATAGTTCGAGAAGCAAATGTACAACATCTGGTAAAGTTTTTCATGGATTGATGAAGGTTGGCCCAGCAGAACAAAATCGGGAAAAAACAAAACAAAAAAAACTAAATCACTTATTAAAAGGTGTGTAGTAAAAAAAAAAAACTAAATCAAATCCATCTGATAAAACACTAGTAAGGCTACCCACGCTACACACTTGCCTGTGAGTGAGGGTGGAGATCCTACTGGGGTGGAGGGGTTTGAGGAGAAACTGTTGTTGGTGTGATCAGGAGAGTAGATCTGTAACAATAAACACACACACAGACACACACACACACACACGTTAGTATGCGTAATAATGTTAAACATTCACTACAGCCTCCTGAGGAAGATTAATCCAGGAATTATTGAACCATTTATGGAGTGTGTGTGTGTGTGTGTGTGTGTGTACACCCCTGACCGTGAGTGCCAGTTAATTAAATCACAAGCTTTTAAATCTGCGTATTAATGTTTCAAAAGGCAAGTATTTAGCAATTTGTTCCTTCTAAAATGCTGACATTGAGTCCTTGTAAAAAGGAATGTGTACACACACACACACACACACACACACACCAGTCACAGTGAGCAGTCTATACTTCATACGCAATACTAAACACATATTTAATGACTTATCAATTATCCAGACGCGCACACACACACTCACACACACACATAATGTCATGTGATCACTGGCTCCTAATGTTAGCTAATGAGCTAAGAACACATACTGATTAGTGTAGATGTAAAAATGTGAGATGAATCTGCAGTGAGATGTAAACGCCACATGACCCGTAATCCATCATGCTGTATTATATCTACGGTAAGTGCACTGTGTGTGTGTGTGGGTGTGTGTGTGTGTGTTTATACATCTTATAAAGTTTTATTAACTGTAAGTCTTTCAGATGATGTTTTGAGAACCAACATACGTTACATAATGTCGATGCGTCTCATTACTGTCTCCACTGTCGCTGCACCTACACAATGTCTGTATACAACACTAGCTGTCACATTAGTGCCCCAGGAACACGTTTCTGAGAACACTTCACCCCAAGGTCTGGTTCAGGAACCGTGCCGGTATAGGAACGGTACAGCATACTCAGACGAGAAAGTCGATCGTATCTGAGCATGGAAATCTCCGAAATCTCTGTGTGTGTGTAGCACGAGACAATCTCATCCTCTGACCTACAGCGCCACAGCTGACACAGTCGGAAAAAACTAAACGGTATTGTTCTTTACATTCCCCCAACGAAATATCAAATACCGCCACCTGCTGTATAGGAGAGTGTTCTCGGAAACGATCCCTAATATAAAAACGCCCTGAGAATGCTGAGTCTTATTTACAAAAAGCCCTCTTATCACTGGTGATGACTTTGACATCTTTGCGTGTTGTGTTTAGTCACTCACAGAAGCCAGGGCCTTTCCTAATGCGTCTCCAGTCTGTGAGCTGCTCGCTGCTCCACTTGGTGCTCGATTTGCTTTAAAAAAAAAAACACACACACACAAACAAACAGACAAAAGTTAGAGCGCTCCTTCCTCACTGTTACTCACACTGTTACAGTATGTACGACCCACCACCTCCTGTTGTGTCACCTGTATCGTGTACAGTAGGTCAGTGTTTGGCTTTTTCTACTCGAATCCAATCAGATATTAAACTGCTGTCTCACAATTTCATTAAACCACAGTCAGGGCTCACTCTCAATCAGGATGAAAGCGATTACGATTGCTGTGTGCTGCTTAAACCAACCACATTAAATGCTTAAACACACTGCACAGGTTAAAGGGGTTTTATTTTATTTACAGATATAAATATATACAGATTGCCGTTATCAGGTTCTCCTTAAATATTGACTCTTCCTCCATATTTTTTTGCTTTACTTCAACCTTTTGACATACTCGTCATTTGGCCATAGCCTGTTTAGCCTGGTGTGTGTGCTGATATGTAACATTTGTTCTCAAATTCTACTGTACCCACACACACATCAGCTTGAAATCGACTAAAGAAAAAACCCATAATAATTCTGTAAATATGATTAGCAACCCACCTGCAGTCACTCATGTGGAACATGATGAACCCCCATACATACACACACACACACACACACACACGCAAACACAAAACATAAACTAGATGCACATATCAATTTATCAGAGTTTTTAGACTGCCTCATGAAGATATTGCTGGGTTTGCATTCCAATCTAGTAAAGATTTAACTATAGAAATACGTTTAAACTACTGTATGTAATAAAATGTATATAATATTTTTACTTATTGCACAGTGTATCTTAACGCTGAGGAATGTTACATTTTAACAGCTCTTCAACACATGACATGACTTACGAAAAAAAATAATTCCAACATCAATGAAGGACCGGGAGGAAACCCGATGTTGCACACAGACCTGAAGCGGGAATCAAACCCCGACCCTGGCGGTGCAAGGCAACGAGACTGAGGAAATCTCATGATAACATCACAACCCAGGACTTAATTTGAAACCCACAGGGAAAAGAAAGAGGGACAGACTGAAGAACAGTTGGAGGAAAGACATCATCAAAGAGTTGGAAAGATGTGGCCTTAACTAAAACAGCATGGCAGGAAAAAGTTCAAAACAGGCCATATTGGAGAGCATTAACGGATTGCGACGTCTTTGCAGCAGACGGAGCTGTAAATGCAGCATTTATTTATTAGTCGTGATACTGTTAACTGTATGCAGATCGAGCATGTAAACTTCGGAGAAGCTGCGTTTAGAGTGAAGGCCGCAGTTAGTGCCTGTGGCCTTAATAACGTAATTCGTTTCAAATCCGATTACCTTCCCTGGCTGAAAATACCTCGACTCTGATCGGGATGGCTTGTAAAAGGAAATTTGGATGTTCTGGTTCAATATATGCTGATTGTTAGAGTGCTGTAATTCTGGCACTGGATAAATAATACTGACCTGTGCTTCATTACATGCAAAAAAAGTGTATGTGTATGTGTGTGTGTTCATTTGTCTCTGTCCATGTGTGTTTGATAAAAAGTAAACATGCGTCTTTTTTCAGCCCCTTCATCCAGATGGGCAAACTTGGAATCAGTTATATTGTGGCTTGATGTGACCTGATACTGAACTCTCAATCTTGACATGCTTCATATAAAAAATCTCTCTCTCTCTCTCTCACACACACACACTGTAAGGAGATCTAGCATCTATTGCTGATGTTGCAGGAAAAAGCAATAATGCATGAAGAAACAAGGATCGGTGTTCATAAATACCACTTCAGCACGTCCTCCTACAAAAACCTGCCAATATCCCATAAACTCACAGCAGTAACTTAGCATAACACAACATGCAAACTTGATTAGTAATAGTTTCCATTTACTGACTCTCATCACACTTTACACTCCGTACTTTGTCTCTCAGCAAAGAGACAGTGCAAATATTCCCCAGTCACGATGCTTCGGTTTTTACAGGACTCCTCTCGTCTGAACAGATTTTTCTTGTCCGATGCATAGAGCTTTCTCTCCGAATTTATCTTCACTCTTGATTGTCAGCACACCTCTAACTGAGATCCCAGACATCAGTGCAACTCCAATCATAATTGTAATGCTGAAAGTATCGTTTACCCATAACGCTGTCTGTTCCATTTGTGGTCGATGTGCAGGAGGCGGTGCTGTAGTGATTTGTGCCATTGTTGCGATGGAAAGTGGACATCGGAGGAAGACTGGGATTGATCTCAGCCGAAGAGTGTGATGGGTAACTCTGAAAAAAGAAAAACAGATGATGATGATAACAACCATTGCAACATTTGATCTCCAGACATACAGTAAACTGAAGGTAACATTTATCTACTAATTTGCTTAATAACTGAAACTGCAATACTGATTGTATCTACAGGTGGATATCTATCCTATTCGTGGCTCATGGATAGGATAAATTATGGCTAACTGAAAAAAAATCTATAAGAAATTTGTAAGGAACATTCTAATTAAAATCAAACCTCTGTAAAGTCTCAATAAAAGTGAGTAAATGTAACTGTGTTAAAGTCTTGAGACACCACTGATTCTGTCATATTATATAACTTTTGCTTGCAAAGGGCCAGACGTTCTCATATTTATAATCGTGAGGAATTGTTCTCCTTCCTTCTTCGTTCCAAAGGTAGGTTTTGTGTTTGTGGACCACACAGTGATCCATGAATCAATCTAAATAATTCTTTTTTTTTTAATTTTTTTTTTTAAATATGCTTAATTCAAATTATGCATTAACATAAACAAATCAATCTAATTTAAGGCTTGAACCAGTGAGAAACAGGAGCAGAGGATGACATGATCAGGCTGGTGATGCTGAATGCTGACTGCTTGGAACAGACGAGAGGGGAAATGAGGCTGCTGCTGCTGAGGTTGTGGCACTTTGCAGCTGTTTCAATAAAACATTTTTTCCCATTCCTTTAATTTAATCTACATGATAGAATTTAAATTAACGAGGGATGGCTCAAAACGTTTTACACAGTACTGGTTATATACATACATATATCTTGTATAAACATAGTATTTCAGTCCTTGTTAGGTAAGCATTTTTTGCTGCATGACTATAAATTCGAACCAGAGACAGTAACAGGTACAATACTGAACAGGGGAAAGAACTATAGTGACAGGTTGTGTACTATAAAATAAAATGATTTTTGTTTATTGTTTATTCTTAAACAAAATTTATGTAATTGCATTGAATGTGCTTATTCATACTCTCACTCAGCTGGTGCATGTTGAATTCGATTCAACAGATCAGAAAATATACATGTATGCATCAATCTATTATATGCATTGTGTGCAGTAAGGATTACTACATGTGTAACTAAACAGTAATAGACATGTAATACACACGGATCAGCATGTAATAAGGCATGAACAAGTGTGTAGTAGCTCACAAGTCTCTCGTGTGGGTGCAGGCCACAGTAGCTGCTGCTCTGAGGGCCATGGGAGGAATTTCCCAGCATTCCACTGTAGCCTGCCTGATTCATACCGCTGGAGGAGCTCCATGGGTCTGTACTGTGATGCCCATCTGAGAAAGAGAGAGAGAGAGAGACAGAGAGAGAGAGAGAGAGAGAGAGAGAGAGAATCAGTTCCGGTAATGTGTGTTCCTTACACTGGTATTATTGGACACACACTTAGAGCAAAACCTTTTGTGTGTAACCCACCAGAGCTCTATAGACGGCTCTATAACTCAACCCGTAAATACACACAGAACCCACTGAGGAACACGTGAACCATCATTTTATAAATGTGAGATGAACTAGACTTTTTGACCACTTGGGCCAGCTTTTCTAATATTATGAAAACAAATAAAGACAAACAAATTATGCATCTTCTTGCTAAAGAAGTAAAATATATCATTTAATTCAATTCTATATGTCTGAAGGGTGTTCAAGTCAAACTGGGACTTTTGATTGCACAGAACACAATTATGAGAATAAAGACTCTCTCGTTCTTTTTTTCCTCTGTATAATCCACTACTAAACTAATCCAGTGTTTCACTAGCGCTTGGATTCCATCTAGATAGAAAGTTTTCTCTATACTCTGTAGCCATGACTGTCCGCTTTCACATCTGAAACGCTGGCCTCCCTAGAACTTCTTGAACGACCCGAACGTGTGGAAGTGCCTTGGAGCGAGGTCAGGATTGTACGGGAGATGTGGCGATAACTCCCAGCCGAGTTCCTGTCATGTGCAAGCGGTGCTGGTGAATGATGTGTGTCTTTAAGTGTCTCATCGCTGATCTGTGCTTTGGATTCTTCTGTAAACGTCAACAGTTTCTTTTTGGCCTTCATTCACAATAATAATAATAATTTTCCCGTTTGACTTGAATGCCCTCGTCTATACTGAACAGAAGCGAGTCAGTGATGACGGCAGTGAATAAACTCGTGTGTGTGTGTGTGTGTGTGTGTGTGTGTGTGTGTGTGTGTGTGTGTGTGTGTGTGTGTGTGTGTGTGTGTGTGGTACCTGGCATAAAAAAGGAGGTGGGGAAACTGCCACTGGGTGCTTTAGAGCTCGGGTACCCCGGCGAGTCTCGATTATAATCTGCGGTGCTGGCAGGCGGTGCGTATACCTACACGAGAGGAAGAAGAAGAAAAAAACACATACGTAGAGGAATCAGGATTTATTTAAGCTCAGAAACACATAATGTGTATCACACAATGAGAGCGCTAAACAACAAAACAACTACAAGTAATTAAATGTTTAAAAAAAAATCAGTGACATACCCCCCAGCTGTATTTTGCTCTATTACACACACACACACACACACACACACCCCACTGCAATCTAATAAGGTTAACAATGAACAAACACCATTATAAAAAGATCCAAATAGAGAACTCACTGAAAAATACAGACATACAGCGATAAAGTCAAAAAAAAAAAAAAAGAAGAGAATCAGTGTATATGGGTGAGTGTGTGTGTAAGTTTCAGGCTCCATGTCACACACTCCAGGGGTTAACACGAAGCATTAAGGGCTCGAGGAGTTTTATTGAAACGTAGAAACGAAAGCCCAGCTGGAGTTCTTCCTTTCCCATGAAGCACCTTGCGCACGCACGCACACGCACACACACGCGCTCGCACACACACACAGACGGACAGATACACATTCCGACGTCTGTGAATGACATCAGGCATTAGCTGGAGGGGAGGGGAGGGGAGGGGACACGCCGTGGGAGAGAGACAGTGGAATAAAGAGACTTTTGTCACGCTCATAAAAACAGGAGGATGTCGACTGACCCACTTACACAGTACATGCGCTCAAACGCACACACACACACACACACACGCATACACACTAACACATCGGAAAATCCAATCCATACAGGAAGAACATAACATACTTTAAATAGCATAATTTAAATATATTTATAATTTTATTTTTAAAGCCAAAGGTACTGATTGAGACCTAATAATATCAGTGTGTGTGTGGGTGTGTTTGCGTGTTTCTTCCTGTCCCGATCCTACACACCTGCACCTGTTTATGAAATTGCAAACACAAACAGTGCGAGAGACAAATGGAAATAAAAAAACAGACATGAGGGAGGGAAAAAAAAAGGAAAAAGGAAAAAGAAAAAAGAATTAAGAATTAAGAATGGGGGCGAAGGAAAAGCAGAAGGTTACTTATTTGCTGGTGTTAGAGTTTTCATCCATCTGGTCTGTGTCTAATGATACCATGCTCATTCTTTCATCCTTCCTTCCTTCACACACACACACACACACACACACACACACACACACACACACACACACACACACACACACACACACAC
>JAQQZT010000011.1:19737839-19748123 GCA_030068275.1 Clarias platycephalus | reverse complement strand
CACACACACACACACACACACACACACACACACACACACACACACACACACACACACACACACACACACACTGCTGCATTCCTTTCACTTTAGTTTTTTCTTCACTTAAACTGCGTATGTTGCATTAACCATATGCCTTTACAATACCCACACTCCTCTCCTCAATCCTGTGCAAAAAAAAGAAAAGAAAAGAAAATCTGATTATACCGTACAAGACGCAGACAGATCCATAATCAGAATTCAGCACACCAGCAATTTAGCTGTCTTCTGTTTAGATGTAAAAAGTATAAGTGTATTACATACAGTATAGCTGTCGTATTAAATTTTTAATCAAAACTGACATAGAAAACCTCTAAGTGATGTCATCTTGCACATGACAATTTCCCCCCCGTATAATTCTGTTAATACTGTGTGTTCATGTACTGTCCCCAAAAAAGCACACTACTGTGTGTGTGTGTGTGTGTGTGAGAGAGAGAGAGAGTGTGAAGTCACATGACTCCGCCTTGTCCAGTCTGCAACATAGAGGTGAACTCATTGATTAACAGTATAAATAAATAAATAAATAAATAAATAAATAAGCAAGCTTTAATAATTGAGAATATTTACAGTACAAACCTTGTCATAATCAAGAGGTTAAATTCGGCAGACGCCCCCCATCCAAAGTGACCCAACAGTAACAGCAACTGGGGTTTGAACCCGGGACCTTCTAATGCATAGTTCAATACCGTTGATACTGAGCTACTCCTGTTCAAATTTATTACGTCATATCCTGTTTCTACAGATTAAAAACTAATAAATTCAACCCACATCAATTTGCAATTTCCTCTCTTAAATGTTCTATAACAGAATATTACATTTAATAATGTCATGCATTTTCTGCAGTGTGAAGAAATAAATAAATGCTTTGGTTTTTATTTTCAATAATAATAATAATAATAATAATAATAATAATAATAATAATATTCTTATATTAATGTAGAACTCAGAGACTGATGAGTAGAGAGAGAGAGAGAGAGAGAGAGAGAGAGAGAGAGAGAGAGAGATGTGCATCTGCTGATACTGAATCGTCTGTCCAACACCTGTTTGAGAAAAATCTGAGAGACAAAGATGAGATGAAAGCAATTACTGGAAGAGCATCTCTCTCTCTCTGTCTCTCTCTCTCTCATACACACAATAAATACCAATTGTTATAGTCACCTCTTGTCATCTCTCACATGCGATGAGGATGCTTTGTGGTCGTGACATTTACAGGATAGAAGCGAGCCAGCACTGTTTCGAATCCTCTCCTCTCCTTTAATCTGCTACATCTCTATTGTATGAGTGATTACAACAGACAACGCTTTTCACGAAACCCGTTTACTCCTAAATCCTTTACAATGGAGGTGTAAATTCCGTCGGTAAACATTTATGTAAAACATGAAACAATTTAAGTAAGACACTTCCTTGATGCCTCGAGTCAAAGGTATGTGTAGATTAAGCTCTGAGTCGGTGTAATTTATGGCTAATTTCGCATTATGTACGTGGGCGTGATCACATATGGACGCCACCGATTGCTGTGAAGGTGTTGGAGGTATACATATGTGACAACAACTCCAGTGACAGAGACTGACAGATACAAAATGTACAGTATTGATACAGATAAAGATGCAAGTCGGGTGACAACTGCGGATAATAATGTAAAAATAATAAGTGTGGACCTATTTTAAAATTTTGTCGATTCAGCTCTTGATGATTAAGAGTGTTAAAAAAAAAAAAAGCCGTAGCACATTAAATATTTGCGATGTACAGTAAGGAAAAGACGCACCTACATTAGGAAGATTTGATATTTAAAGCATTTCTCTCACCTCCTACCCATAGTTTCCCATTCAAGCCTTGCCAGGAGCTGCATTTTGGCACAATGCTGTCTCTAAATTGGCACCACGAGTGTATGAGTGTGTGCGCGTGTGTGTGTGGAAAGCTAACAACCTCCAAGCCACTCCCCAACATTTTTTTGTCACTGACTTCTGTGCAGCCAAAGAAATTGAAAAAGTTTTCTTGTGCGATTTTTAATTAAGAGCATGAAACAGCCCAAACACACATTTAAAGAATAAACACACACACACACACACACACACACACACACACACACACAAAAAACACATATTTATATTTTTTGGTATATTGTTTAACTATACTAGCTAGCATCCTTTAAAGTTCTGTAACTTTAATAATAATAATTAAAAAAATAATAAACCAAAAGGAAAATATAGTTAAAATTTTTAACTAAACTGAGCACAATATTATAGATTCATAAAGAAAGATTAACTATATATAATTAGACATTTCTTCATTCACACAGAACTAAAACAACCGTCTTAATGCTGAATTTTCCCACCATGAATGCGCGTGTATATGTGTATGTGTGTGTGTGTGTGTGTGTGTTCACTTATCCAAAGGACCCTAATAGATGCACACCCCCACCTCCACCCCCTTAGTGGCTATAATTATGGAGATGCCGTGATGGCTTTGTGTGTATGTGTGTGTGTGTGTGTGTGTGTGTGTGTGTGTGTGTGTGTGTTCATATGTATGTGCGTATGAGCAGGTGATGTGTCAGAAACAGCTGGGGAGACACAGTGCTGCAGCTGCTGAGGAGTCTGGGAAACCTGCACTGTCCAACACGCCACCAATTCACTCTTACGTCCTGATCTCAGAACAGCTTCTATCCTCATAACACACTCATGAAACACGGGTTCTTTTTTTTTTTAACAGCGTTTAGTTTCAAAACGCAAATGAAACACGGTCCACTCGGACCAACTACTGATCCCAGAACAGCTTCTATCCTCATTATCTGTCCTCTCTTAACTACTGATCCCAGAACAGCTTCTATCCTCTTATGCTTTAATCAAGAAACACTGTCCTCTCTTAACTACTGATCTCAGAACAGTTTCTGTCCTCATGCTTAAATCATGTAACACTGTCCTCTCTTAACTACTGATCTCAGAACAGTTTCTGTCCTCTTATGCTTAAATCAAGAAACACTGTCCTCTCTTAACTACTGATCTCAGAACAGTTTCTGTCCTTATCAAATTTGACCCCCAAAAGTGTCAAGCCATTGATTCCATTAGATCCCATTCTGGCAGTGTAAAATGAAGAGATAAGGACAATGTTTTTAGTGTCGATTCTTTATATTGAAAATGATTCACTGCTTGTGCACACACACACACACACACACACACACACACACACACACACACACACACACACACACACACACACACCAAGAATAATGACTTTAGCTTTGGAGTGTTTCAGCTGGCAGGGCAGCCAGTGGATATTTATAACCGCATGATATGAAACTGTAATTACCTTGCAATATTTTGTTGTTTTGTTAATGTTATATAACAAAACCCATGAGAGAACATTTGATTTTTCGACAGAACATGATTAAGGATTGTTGACAACCGTGATTAAAGCTGTGTGATTTTGTAAAATAAATAAAGAAGAAAGAAGAAGAAAAAAAAAAAAAACTTCCACATGCATATTTGTCAGATGGTCTGAATTCATCAGAACAGCTAGAGAAGACTCATCCTGCACATCTGAGCTTAGTCAGGACGCTCATAACTCACGGAAACGGAAATCCCTGTGACCTCTTATATAACCAAGTGCTTGATTCTCAACTAACCGTGAACTGAATACCACAACAGATCACTGATACTGAATACTGGAAATGCTATATACGCTATACGCTTTCGTATAGTCAGGATAATCTAACTTCAGTGTCTTAGTCATGTGTATATTTATACATCAGTGTATCTAGTTCTTAGAAATATAATGATAATGATAACGATAATGTCAATTATACACAGATTCAGCAAATCTGAAATAGCTGATGTACTGCACCGTTACTGGATAAGTCTTCAGTAAACTGCACTCTCAGGTAGTCTCTAAAACATCCCCTTCATTTGTTTTATATACTGTATTGTGAGTACTTCTTTTTAAACAGTATATTATGCTTACTATGCGTTTGTGTGTTCACATCCACTAATACTTTTCCCTGATATGGTACTGCTTATCCTTTCAGGATAGGTCGACGTCTTAAGGGGAACTGGCCATGCGTCTCAGCACAGAGCGAGATGATGAAAGAAACAGAAAGCAAGAATTCGGTGAGAACATCCTCCAAAAGGCGTAAACGCTCCGAGCAAAACTCTGCTTCCAGGTCAATCCATTACGCTTGACAAGTTAAATGTTCCATGCTAGACCATATGGCAGGAGAGCAGCTCTGCAAATGCATTACAATTAAAGGCTTTGACTCAACTTCAAGTCTTTACCCATATCTCCCTTTCAATTCACCTCGCTTTTTGGAATTTTGATGTTTTCATCTTTCTCTCAATTTCCTCCTCTCCCAGTTCAATGTGTCGATTCCAGAAAGGTTTATTTACATGCTACATTTTTTTATTTATTTATCCAAATCTGTAAAAGTCTTCAAGCTCGGACAAGGCGATAATAAACCTGTCTCTCTGATTTTAAAATGTAATTAGACTCATATTGCTATAATAACAGAGAGTCAGAAGAGACAGGAAAGTTCTTTATGAGTAGACACATGTCTGCAAAGGAAGGGGGAGAACGAAACACGGAAACCAAGAGGACGAATACAAATGTTAGACTGTTAAAAAAAAAAAAGAAGAAGAAGAAAAGAAAGACAGATGACACAAGCGAGACAAACAGAGAAAGAGATACAGGATGCAAAACACACAGATGGAGAGAGAGAGAGAGAGAGAGAGAGAGAGAGAGAATTGAGGAGGGGGGGGGGGGTGTTTAGGGTACAAGTGCAAGACAGCATCTCAGTATCACTGCTCCCACCTAATCAGATAATAGCAGGGTGCTCACACTAAAAATAATCACATGCAGGAGCTTTTTCAAGAAATGATGCACTAAGAGTGTGGGTGAGACTGAATGGTGACTTCCATTTTAGTATGCGTGCATGCGCGTGCATGCTTTTGTGTGTGTGTGTGATGTGTCTTACAGCATTGTTTACCTCCGCTGATGAGTAGATGCCATTTACTGAATGAATTCCTCTACAGTAATTCTATTATATTATGACCATAATTTGATAACGAGGACTCGGTGTCATTTACACACTGAGACACGTAGTATTTAATAGAGAGAAAGACTGTTACATAACTAAACACTGAATAATCTCCTGCATCTGATATCCTTTGTCCCTTTTTTAAGCCTAATCACGAAGCTTTTTAATCATTTTTCAATCAATGACACGATATTGATGTAATTGTTATATACGTTTCTGTCACTTATAGTTAACAACACGCCTTCGTTTCACTTGTGTTTCTCAACAGAGTTAATCTGTGCTTGAGGATTGAAACATAGAACAACTCACACAAGATGTTAATGATTGATTCCAATGATAACGATTAATTGCTGTTCAGATTTTAACTGATGAAAATGCATTACCAGATCATCATCATCCCGGACGATCCAGATGTACAAGTCGGGCTTCTTACATTTTTGCGAATAACTTATTTGAAAAGTTGTGACCCTGTAATTCTTTTGTGAACACCAGATTGCTTTAAAATAAAACTGTTGCTCTAAAATATTTTCATTAAATATTTTCATTACACTGACCAGCATGGACTGTGTGTGTCAGAAGAGACAGGGTTCACATCTCCATAGCTGATGTGTGTGCAAAAAGGGGCGGGGCTTTTCCACAGGTGGGTCTTAATAAATTAGGGTACATTTCAATAAGATTTAACACTCATTTTAAATAAAACTAAATAGAAAACGCGTGGCTGCCACAAATAAGTCAATGTATGGGAAACAATGGATTGTGCCGCTTGAACTTTTTAAATAAAACATAAACATCAACGATTGATTGTTAATTTGTAATGTTTGACTACTGGTTAAGAAAAAATGTGCAAAATTTGCAATCCTAATCATAACATAGGCAAAACCTCGATATAACATGATCTGTTTTATACAAATTGTTATTTTTATCCAGTCTTTCTGTCACTGGTCACCAGACACACAGGCACACCTGCTCCCTCATGCAGTTATCCAATCAGCCAATCATGATCGGTGCAATGCATAAAACCACGCAGACGCAGCTCGAGAGCTTTATCCCATGTTCACATCCGACATCAGTATGGAGAGAAAACATGGTCTGAGGGACTTTAACCAGGGCATGACTGTTATACAGCGATGATAAAGCAGTTTACATGTAAAAAAAAAAATAAGAGAAGAATGATTGGACTCAAAACTTATATACAGTAATAACCACTCGAATAAAATAAAAAAAACGACTCTACGACCACGATGACCAGAAGAGCATCTCATCAGAATATACGTCATGTCAAGGCTCAAGGTGGATGTGCTTGAGCAGCAGAAGGTCGCTGGGTTTCACTCCAGTCAGACATACTATAAACATGAATTTGCAGTCACAAGCTCAATAACACTGGATATGGTTTGGTACAGTATTCACATGGTAGCTTTAATATTTAGCATGGGAAGAATCCATGTACCTAACGTGCCTTGTGCTGAAGGTGGTGCTGTAATTGTGCTGGGAAGGTATTCGTTGGATTTTTGTTAACCATGTGCATCCCCTTATGACCACAGTTTACTCTTCTTATAAACGCTATGTCCAGCAGTGTCATCACTTACTATCAAGTCATTTCATACCTTTTCCATGAACAGGACTTGGGTTCTGTGTACTCCAGTGGTTTCCTCATTCTGAATCCAGCAGAGCACATTTGGCTCGTGATAGAAGTGATTTGCAGCATTATTGTGTGGCTCACAAAACTCCACAGATTATGTGAAAGAATCGTATCAACATGAGGCGGAACCTCAAAGAAACACCTTGTGTACTACACAGAATTAATAGTGTTCCTAACAAAATGGCCAGAAACTCTAAATGCCTGTAAATGGACAAATGTGCAATGAGGGGTTTTGGTTCCATGCAGGAAGTTAACCAAATGTTCCTGTCTCTCCTTGTGCTCTGTGTTGAAAGTTCTTGAATTGTTGTCAAATTCATTCAAAAACATTAAGTTTCAATAAACTGAGATCATTAATTGATGGTGTAGATGAGACATGAAGAAAAGAAAGATAATCAGGGACAGAATGTGTTAATAAAGAAAAGGTCAGAAATGGTAATGAATGGCTCCAACACCTCTTCGCGGCACCAGGGGATTGTGGGTAAAAACAGCAGCTGAACAGCTGGAGGAGGATAATGAGTGTAACACACACCTGACCCGCTTCGTTTTATGTGATGAACAAGAACATTATGCAACGCAACACACGTATACACACATGCACACACGTACTGTAGGTTTTTTGGCTGTATCTCTAGGGGAATACAAGAAGGTTGTTTGTAGAAGCCTGTGACTGGGACCACAGCGAACAGGGAAAGGGGTCCACGTAGAACACTACGAGGAGGATAAGAACTTTTAACTATCCATCTCTATTCATATACTTCAATCTCTCTAATGCTTCTTTATCTTCACACACACACACATACACACTCTATCTTTTCTAACTTCCTCAATTTAGCATTTCACACTTTTAATCATCCAAATGACTTTACATTCGGTGAAGTGATGACAGTGTGGGGTCAAAAAGAAAAGACCCAAAGCTTTTCCAACCTTTGGCAAACTGGAGGGTTATAGAGAGTTAAAACCCAGGGCATGAATTAGCTCAAACGTGGCACTCTGTGTACAGTATCCTGAGAATCCAAATCATCATCGTTATTCACTAAACACAGGGTGAACAAGGACATTTTCTTTGCAGCGAATATAGCAAAAATATCTATTCATAACGCATGAAGAGTTTGCGATATGTCATCAATACATTTAGAATTGTTTAATGCTAATGAGTGACAGTTTTACTCATCACACAATCCTCATCTAAGACTCAGAAAAGGTTCACTTGGTAGCCTGTTGGTCACCTGTTAAGCAATTTGATCTTAAGGATGCTGGTCAACTGACCTAGTCATGTTTGTAACGTGCAGGTTTCAGTGTCGGGTCAGGTGAGAGCATTTGAGACTGAAATTACAGTTTAATTCACTGTATTAATGATCATGCAATGTTGTATTAACCACAAAACTACAAAACTGCATTAAATAAAGACAAGCAAATCACAAGCAATCATTTCTGAAGCATTTTGGATTATTAACAAGTTTGAATGAAAAATGTCACAAAAGGTGTCACAAATAATCAGAGTTGTATACAGTATTTATAAATAATAAATCATTTTGTCCTATGTATGGAAACGTATGGCCCACCCTGTATATTGATATAAATGATACTATTATAATAATAATAATAAGATAATATTTTAGATATTTTATTAATGTAATATACATCATACTATTGTTCTTTTATATTGTTTCAATTCCCAGTCAGATAAAAATAATAAATCAACACCACAGGATATACAGCTACAGTATTAGTGGTTTGTGTGTTGCTCTGTCTGCAGCATTACATGTACCTACAACAAATCCTTAACCATAATCTAGTGAATTTAAGTACATTTTTATCTTCATTTTTAAAAGGTTGGATATTTTAATGGTCAGAAATGAGTGTACTGTAGCTGGGATTTGTGAAATACAGCTTGTGTCTCACTGGTGTCCTTCTTAGGACAATATTTAAAGATAAATGAGCTACTCGGACTCGAACCTCAAACTAATTAGCATTAGGGCTGCAACTAGTGACTATTATATGACAGTCAGATAGTCTGTCGACCATCAATACAAATAATTAATTATTCGACTACCCTGTAACTTCTTAGTGGCTCTTTTTAGATCGCAACGTTTAAATGTAGCTTGAGGTTGTTTTAGTAACGTGCTAACTAATAAAATAGACAATCATGACGAACACACAGAGAAATGTTTCTTACTGAACATTCCTGCAGATAAAATAGATAAATACAAGTATGAGAAGATTTTCTGAGTGCAAGCGTGTGTGTGTGTGTGTTCATGTTGTGTGATTCACTTGTAAAATGGTTCACTGAGAAACAGGAAATATAAAGTTGGCTCTGAGCAACACACAGACACTAATTAGTAGGGATGGAATCACCAGGGACCAGCTAATATATTATCACAAAGCCCAGGTGCCGATTTAATTTGTATTGTGATTCTGTAAGTATCATCATTTTATAAATATTCTGATTCAAATATATATATATATTTTTTAATTCCATTACAATTCAAAACAAACAGAGCATATAATTTGCTCCTATCACACACAGGATGCGGAACTGCATGGGCAAATTTTCACCTCATCTCCACTAATTGGCCACATCCTCCTCAGGTGTGTTGTTTCCCACTTGATTCTCACTCCCTTCGCAAAGCACTGCTTAACCACACCTCCACTACCACAGCCTTTCGACAGTTTCTGGACAGGTAAGCATGAAAATCACCCCCGTATAGAAGAGGTTTTTGGTCATGAACGTGTTGGCATCATGCTATCGTTTACTTTACTCCTTTTTACCTTAGGTTATACATCTATCAGGCACAACATTAAAAGCACCAACATTTAAACCATCTTAGTTGAAAGGCATGGACTCTGCTGGGCCTCTAGGGACGTCCTTGGGGTGTCTTGTACCAGGACGTTGGCAGCGGATCCTTTGGGTGCTGTGGGTCAGAACTGTTTGTCCGGCTCATCCCATGGGTGCTTGATCGGATTGGGATTTGGGGAATTTAGAGGCCGGGTCTGCAGCCTTGGGCTTTTTGCCTGCCGTGCCCCGCACACTGTGCTGCACTGGGCCTTGCAATTGTGGTCGTCAGTGGTCTGGTCGTCAGTTTGTTCTACATTGGCTTTTCTGTAGGATCAGACCGGACAGGCCAGCCTTTGGTCCTATGGTGGCAGAGGGGCCCATGATCCCGTCACAAGTAATAATATGATACTATACAGTAATAAGTAATAATTATAATCAGTATTATTATATTCACCTAGTGGTGGTGATGCTCATTACATCTCATGATCAAATGCCTCCACTTTCACTTGCACTTTGAATTAAGAACTGTTGTTTAAAACATTCTGTGCAAATAAAAGTGAATAGATAACTTTCTTCAGTTTACCTAAAGGAGCTTTGCAAGTCTTCTTACATATCCAGTATGATGAATGTTGACATGCATTTTTGGGAGTTTCTGACACCGTAAGGTAACTAGAGCGAGTACCTTTATGGAGGACAAGCCAGGATCAGAACTGTCGTTTTGGTTATTTTCATTCATTCATTCATTCATTTTCTATACCGCTTTATCCTCTATTCAGGGTCGCGGGGGACCTGGAGCCTATCCCA
>JAQQZT010000011.1:19704316-19718591 GCA_030068275.1 Clarias platycephalus | reverse complement strand
ACTCTTTGCGATACGGTTATCGCGTATACTATTATCGCGATAACGATATTTTTTCGATATATCGTGCAGCCCTAATTTTTACTGTGTTCCTTAGTATGCTTGTTTTCAGTATTTATGTAGTGTCTTTTTTTTATTTTTATAAACTGACAGGCATGTGTACACGTGCATTACATTTCAATCTACGGGTAATCATTAGACACTGATGGCACTCGTTTGAGATTTCCTATGTGAAAATACAGAAATATAAAGTACTTCACATAACTGAACCGTTATTGGACTCGTAAAAACAATGTGACAGCCCAAGAGTAAACAGATATTTTTCTACCACAACATTTTTTTTTTTCAACATATTTGTAGAAACTGTATCGCTTATAGTGGGGTAATGGATCACCATCGCCCGCCATGCTCACGACTCTTCGGCATGCATGTAACCCGCAAGTTAAGTTGAACCATCATAATGTGAAATAATGTGAAATACGGGCTTTCTCCCGCATTTGGACTTCATTCACGAGTGAAAATCTTGTTGTTGTTTTTTTCACGCGCACAAATTATATTTTCACTGGCTCAAACTTTCTCATGCTCGCAAATTGTATTTTCACTCTAACTCACCCTCTCGCACTCAAGCTGTGCTTGTCAGGGTTGCCAGATCACACACATAAAATCCCATCTAAACAAGGCTAATTTCAGGACAAGAACTCACACTGCACATCAGGGTGGGTCATAAGTTTCCATACAGAGGAAAAAACTTCAAATGTAAAAACTATATATTTTTATTATTATTATTTTTTTTTTTTATGTTTCAGATACCCTAAAAAGATGCACTGGACAGAAGAGCATACGCTTTTCATTCAAATTGATGATCACCAACATCACCAACGCCACTGCGCACATATCTCCAGATATATTACAATAAATTGCAAAAAAAAAAAAAATAACGTTTTATAATTTCACACAACTTTTAATAAAAAATATCCTGGATCATTATCCAAAAATATAAATAAATAAATCATCACGCCTCATCTTGCATTATAACAACTGAGCTTTAAATATTTTAAGGTTTAAACATTGAACATCTTGAATTTCTTTTATTTAAGACCATGAGCTAAACTTCCTTGCTTAATGTGTCCCTTACGTTCTATAAGTAATAAAAGGAAGGGAAGTAGGTCTCCCTTTTTATATTGCTGAACTGAAAAAATTAAATCTGTGATATGATTTAAACCGTAACTTTTGTGATCAGTTGCAGCCCTACTAGTTTATCAAAATGTCAAGATGATGTGCAACAGTGAGGAACTGTAAGGCATCTAAGAACGAAATGTTTTGCCCCGTTCCACCTCAAAATGATTGTTTCCTCAGTTTTTGTACCACTGAATCTCTATTGACAATGACAAGGCCAGGAAGCGTGCCAAACCACACACACGAGAAAGGTTATGGAGACCACATGGGTCCAAATCCAAGCTGTTTTCATGTTTATAAAGTTGGGAAAGCCAAAGCAGGGCAAACGATAAAGATCTAATAAAACTTAAAGAAAAGGTGTTAACCAGGTTAGTGTTGAAACTGGAACCTTCAATGCTAACTCAGACCCCTTAGATGAGAGAGAGGGAGAGAGAGGGAGAGAGAGGGATAGAGAGAGAGGGAGAGAGAGAGAGAGAGAGAGAGAGAGAGACTGAGTTCCTGTGATCAATATGCAGGTGCAGTGTTAATATTTTTAGTACTTCTCATCAACTACTGAGCTGAATTAAAAGTCTAGGACAACCTGTTAAAGCCAATTTTCCCCCTGTGTGTATATGCGTGTGCGTGCGTATACGAGTGTGTGTGTGAGTGTGTGTGTACGAGTGTGTGTGTGTGTGTGTGTGTGTGTGTGTGTGTGTGTGTGTGTGTGTGTGTGTGTGTGTGTGTGTGTGTGTGTGATATGCTGCAGCCTCTGTCAGGAGCTAATAAAGTTACAGTGACAGACGAGCCCATGTCTCTCGTGCAGATGAAATTAAAGCAGGTCGACATGAAACAGAGATGTATTAATGTACTTATCTCTGCCGTCACAAAGAAACAGACGCAAGCTATTTATATTACACTCATGCTTTAGAGGAAGCACCCACTCTTTTACTAAGAGAGAAAGAAAAAAAGAAAGAAAGAAAGAAAGAAAGCTTTCTTTGAGAAGCTGTCTGCCACTTGGCCTCTGTGTTGTCCTAATCCTCACACTAAATCATACGGATCTCAGAAATAACACAATTGTGGATTAACAAAGTCTCTTTCTCTCTCTCACACACACACACACACACACACACACAAACATACACCCTTTAATTACCATTTCCAGATTATTTCAGATTGCTGCAACACAGAGTTCATATAGTGCCACTTTTGTGGCTGTTATAAAGCACCTGTCTGCTTACATACACACGCGCACACACACTCACACACACACACACACAAATCAATCATTTGTAAATTAAAAATACAAACCAGTATACACCTGCAGTCTTCATTACCAACTCATCTCTTAAATAATGTTGTTGTAATGATTATTGAGAGTCAGAGTCTGGTTTGTGTGTGTTTTGTGTATGTAAATGGAGGTGTGTGTGTGTGTGTGTGTGTGTGTGTGTGTGTGTGTGTGTGTGTGCTGCACATCAAACAACAACTGATCATGCTGTAATTCGGGTTTATTAAAGAATTAGTCGGCTAACGATCGGACTGATTCGGGGATGAAATCGGCTGGAATTCGTACCGCGTCTGTCAGGCATGAAACTTTACCCAAAAAGGCGAAGTGCAGACAAAGATCGTACGATCTAAAAGCCACTTCCATTGTAAGATAACATGCGAAGATTGGTAAAGTGAAAGGGGGGTTTTGTAGTGAATGATGTATCCTGTATGTGTGAAACTTCCCCACGGGAGGACTAATTAAGAAGGACATTACGTCAAACACAGTTGAACAAAGGTACGGCTAAACTCAAACACAAGCTGCTAGACTTATCCAAGCTGGATGAGTGTGTCCTGTTGGGTTTAAACTGGGATTACTCTTGGCCTGTTCAGTATCTAAATTAATAGACAGCAGACTATTAATGAGACGATCATCGATTATAGTCCCATTGATTTTCTGTGAACTTAAAGATAAATGTGATGAATGGCATAAAGTCGGAGAAACTCGTACGTGTATAACGCAGATAACTACCTATACTCACGACAGACGATTTCTCTCACGGAGACATGTTAGGCAATTTCCTGGGGAGAAAAAAGGCCTTGCTCTAGGGTGTGGGTGTTCTTTGCTTTTAGGAAAACTCATACAAGCAAACAAGCAATGAAGGAAAATCTTAACATGAAGAGCGTGACATGCAAAACCTGTCACAAGGAGTGTGTGGACAATGGCATACACCAAAGTGACAATGTACTTCTGCTTCGACAGCGGTGTCGTTTTTGTAACGCTAATGCAGTCAGTAATAGATTATTATGTGAGTAATCCTGATCTGCTGCACACCTGGGAGTGATCTGCAGGAGGTTTACACTCAGGGGGGCTGTGCTGTGATAATGCCACCACTGACCGTTACGCTGACCCCTTTTAATTAAAATAATAATAATTAAAAAGCAGCCCACATTGCGTGTATTCTTCACTGACATATTACCAGGATATTTCGAAGGTACTGGCACATGTAACAAATATTATATGTATAGCAAGTTTCAAAGTGACTTTATTATCCTCTGAGGAGCAATTTGGTTCACAGCCAGCAGCAACATACAACATCAGACAAACACAGGACAAATAAATATTAACACAATTTATAATTACAACTTGTCATTAACTAAACGGATTGCAATTACCTTTTAAATCTGTTTGTTCTGCGCCACGGCAGAATGTACTGTGCCTACACCCTGATGAACGCAGCCTGAATTAAGTCCAGTCCAGTCACTTATGCAGCCCTGAACCCTGAACCCTGAACCCTGACACACTTCTGGAAAACCCTATTCGTGTTTGAACAAATATCTAGAACAGTTTGGAAAAGCATTTTTATTTTGTCCAATTGCACACTTTGGAAACTGCTTCACTTGGGTTAAAAGTTAAGTTGTTTTTTAGAGTGTGCAATTTAGTGTGATTTTATTAACATTTTTGATTTTGTTCAATAGAAAAACAATTCATTTGTTTTCGGGCCCTGTAACGTTTTTGATCCCTGGTCATATTTACTTTTGGTATATGCAGATACGTTACAGCGAGCATTTATGTTATACTGTAATAGCTTTAAATAAAACGAGCTACCAAACGTAATGTGTTTTTTTTTCTTGGTCACTCTTGGTTGTGAAGAACGTAATTATTTAGAACAAATCCCAAATTTACATGGCTCTCTACTGGGCAAGCAACATTCCTAATTCGCTTGGCCAGGTGCAGTATCATATCACACGTGTGTGTGTGTGTGTGTGTGTGTGTGTGTGTGTGTGTGTGTGTGTGTGTGTGTGTGTGTGTGTGTGGAGAGGGGGGGCAGCAGCCGGGAGACAGAAACCCTCTTAAACACACTGGCCATGGTAATGCAGACTCTTTGTCAAGGTGAAGTAGTAATGACATAGTAATGTCTATGAACAGCACAATGGAAGGCTTATGTGCGGCACACACACACACACACACGCGCGCGCGCACACAGAATCCCTATGTGAACCAAACAATAAAAATGACATATTAACAGGATATTTAGAAGGTCAAAAGATCATTATAATTTACACTATGAGTACAAACCCATGAACCCTGAGTGCTTTAAAGAGTCGTGCTTGTGTAACGACAGTGGAACGGGACAGACTTGAGTCTCTGTGTGTTTGATCTCTACTATTCAACAGATTATGCTGTAAGCCGTCATCAGCTGTATGTTGCATGAATCTGCTGTGACTCTTATTAGAAATGTATTAGACTCCACTATAACTGCTCATGTTGTGAGCGCTTAAAGAAAGCTACTGTATATGCGATAAATGAAACCGAGGAATCTATCCGTACACTCGGAACAGTGAGTGACAGTGTGAGGTTCAAGATCAAGGTTTGTGCGCCGCTGATGATGATGTCATCATTTAGTCGGCTTATTTTTTTCTCAGTTTTATGTGGAAAAAGTTGTGTTAGGAGGAAAGAGACAGTCGAAGTTAGTTCGGTGTGAGTTGTCTGACCCCGGGTTCTCCTCTCATGCCTCTGAGTTATTTGGTGAATATTTGGTACCCATGAGGTATTTTGGTGAATAAACAAGTGCAACAGATTACGATAGTTAATTAGTTTAATTGTTGCTGTTATTTGTTTATAGCTGGTATAAAGGAAGCAGGGGGAAAGAATCCTGTCATCCTGTAACAGTGTGGTACAGGAGAGTGTGTGTGTGTGTGTGTGTGTATATGTGTGTGTAATGTCAGACTCTCCTTGTCACTTAAATACTGAAAGGCAGTCCCATCCCCCCGTCCCCGACCCTTCTTTCTACTGCCTGAGACCAGATGTGTACAGATGTTCAGCAGATTTCTTCAGTGGTGAAAGGATATGTGTGTGCGTGTCTGAGTGAAGAGTGTGTGTGGGTGGGTGTGTTAGGAGGGGTCCAAGAGAAAGATGGACTGCTATTTCTACACAGATGACAGAGTCAAAAAAGACACAGACTTGAAAAAGAAGACAGAAATAGAGAGAGATAAAATATAAGATGAAGAGAGAAGGAGAAAGAAGGAGCACAGAGAGGTTAAAAATAAAACCTAGCTCGCCCTCATCACACACACACACACACACACACGTGATTATACCATACACACTGATCACTTCCTCTGTGTAATACTTAAAACGAAGTCCAAATCAATGCACAAACTTTATGGTGTCACTGATCAAGTCCACACACTAGATTTCTCCTGACCATTCTGTAAACCGGGTGTTTTGACGCTGACTGTGACTTTTCTATAAGACACAACATTATGCAGTCGACTCCGGAGAAGAAGGTGCTGCATATTCCGCACTTCATTAGCACACACTCTTTGCATTGTAAATAACTGCAGCACGCGACGTGCCTCCTAAATGCTCACAGATACATGTGTTCATGGCCTTATGAGCGCCACAACCACTCAGATCGCTCTTGTACGCTCTAACCTGTTGTCCCGACTGACTCGGGCTAAAGAAGTTCCTGTTGTAAATAGTGACGGGACGGGGAGTCCATCTGGGCACTGCCGCTGGCATCGATGTGTACGATCGTATGGGACCTGACCTCTTTTTAACGAACAGGCAACAAAACTCTAACACAACACCGCGTTATTAAGTGGAAACAATAAACAAAAGGTTTTCCAAAAGAACTTTTAAAAAGTCTCAAAAAAGGAGCAAAAGGGATGGAGCATTTCACATTAAATAAAACTTTTTTTTTTTTCTGAGTATATAATAAATGTACATTTTACCAAAGTTTTTATTTATTCTGAGTTTGCACAAGTGCTCAAACAAATAAAAAAAGTCAAAACAGAAGCTGTAATGAGGTCTCTGTAGTTTTTATGTCCTATTTAACCAGCTAGTTTTCTACAGTCATGTTAATCACTCGATGCCCAGTCTGAAATACGCTATGCTAACCTTAGCTTGCTCTCAACTCTTAGCAGCTAACAGCCAACTAAGCTATTTCAGTTGAACCTAACATCTTTAAACATCTCGTTTTGGTTTGTATATTTTGTTTTTGACTCTTCTCAACTGTCTAAAATAAAATAACTGAGATTTCAAAACATCTGTCATTTTTCTTGCCAATCCCTTGCACTTTACCTTGAGCCTAATCTACATAAAATGTATTTTAAAATGTATTCTATCATAAAATGTACATACATTTTTATTTATTTTTTTTTAATCTAAAAAATATAACTACTATGTGTTTTGATTACTCTAAACTCGGTGTACTTGTCTGCGTTTGTAGTAGTGCTCATCCTGTTCAGTACAGTACAGTACAGGACATTCGGTTCAGTGCGCAGTGTGATCCGAGTGAATACGGCGCTGGGGGATTTTTCCCATTAATTCATTTAATTCATATTACAGAAACAGGTCAACTATCACTTCAGATTCAAGGGTGAGCCAAGCTACCTGGTCCCGAAACAACTTACAGAAGTGTTTGGATATCTGCAAAAAAACATTTCTGCCGATGATCTAAGAAAGGTGAAAGCTTCTTGAAGAGAATGATTACCAGTGACGACTCATCACTACAAGCCTGAGAGTAAACAGCAGAGAATGGAACAGAAACATCCTCAACCACTACTGGGAAAAAGTTCAAAAGTCAACCATCAGCTGGAAAATTGATGAATGCAGTGCATTCGTGGCTTGCAGATCAGCCGAAAACATTATTCTTATGAGTGAACACGATAGCTTGTTTACAGATGGACAAATTTTTATTAAAAAGCAAAAAGATTATGCTGTCTTTTATAAAAGTTAATTCAAATAAATGCTGTGACAAAATCTGTCTTGACAGATGTACAGACAGACATACAAACATACAGACTGATTTCGGGTCCTCCAATGTATGAAACGTAAAGATACTGAAGGAGCAACTTTTGACCAATGTACACATAAAACCTTTCTTTTATTGATGTAGATATCTCAAGTTAAGGTTTCACACTTTGCTTTCTTCCTGATTTCCTAATGTGACATTACTCTGTAAACAAAAACAGAACAGGAAGGGACTAGAACTCCGGGTTGACTTCTGTTGTGGTGGTATTTACGTCATCTGTGGAGAAAGAATGGATCGGCACCGTGCCCAGGGAGTAAGTGTACAGTATAAGCGGTATAGAAGATGAAGGAATGAATTAAAAAACAAAAAAACAAACAAACAACAACAAAAAAACATTCATTGTACCAAAATTGTACCAAACTATGACTCTCCTGTTATATCTCCTGAATGTTCATAAAGGCAAAAACTTTCTCATGAAATTCCTACAAAGAAAAATAAAAATGTTTTTTTTTTTTTTTTGCACACAACACAAAAACGTGTGAGCTGTGTAGATATCTCAAATACAGTATACACAATTCCTATTCTTCTCCTTTTGTCAGCCTGCTAGCTTTATAAAAAGAGTGGGGCATGATGTACTGTACAGTGAAGCAGTCAATCACAGGCAAGCATGGAGAGACTGGAACACACTCAGTCTGTCACTACTTATTTGATAAATCTTTTTTTAATTTTTTATTCTGGCATGTCATATCACACCTTCTCCTTAGGCACATATAAACTTTTACATCACAGCCAAATGCAAAACCATTTTAGGGATTTTTTTTTTCCTGTTTATTTTTTTTTTCCCTTATGCACATAGACAAAGTTCATATAAAAACAGATGGGCGAAAAAAAACGCTAATTTGTTTTAGAGCCAATTAAATATTGATCAGTCTTATAGCTTATAGGGAAACACAGTTCAGCACAGGGATGCTGGGAAAAGATGAAAACACATTGAGCGAGCTGAAGTCTTAACCTTGACCCCTGCATACTGAGTGAGCTCAGACATGACTGAATGATGGAGAGCAGATGAACAGAGAGAGGGGGGGCAGGATTGAGAAGCGATGGGGAACACACACACATCAGACACCAAAGGGAAGGGAAGTTGGGCTGCAACAATGAGCGTAGCAACTGGTGTCTGCTCTCTATCCTTCCTATTCCCTCCTCTCCTTATTTCTCCCACTCATTCTTTTCATTTCACTCGAGTTCTCTCAGCCTTAACTAGAAGTTAACCAGTTCTCTTGTTTACTGCCCTTCGTCTGATTTTTTTTTCTTCTTTTTTTTTTTTTACCAAACACACACACACACAGACACACTCATTGCTATAAATAAGGCTGGTGCAGCTGGGCTGGGCAGGAGGACTAAACTGACTGCTGACCTGTTTCACAGACACAGGTGCTTCATCTTACACCCAGCACCAGAGCACTGGAATGCCAACACACACACACACACGCATACACAGGAGCAAGAAAAGGAGGGAGGGGGGCTGATGTAGGGAATATAACAGCTCCATGCACACAACCTCTCGCTCTCCCTGTTTTTCAGCATTCGTGCCTGAACCCCACCCTCCACAACCACACACACACACATTTGGAGAGATTCCGTTCCGTTCAAAAGTTTTTTCTTTTCCAGACGAAGAGACTAAACAGTTGCCGGTATAACATCCTCAACCTTGATACACAAAGCACAGGCCCGACAGAAGACGATCAGTACGCTAGTTTTTTTTTTACACAGAACCCTGCGTATGTCGAACGGATAAAAGTAAAGATTTTCACGTCACCAGACGACAGCATGAAAAGAAAAAAAACTACTTTCAGTTTTTTTATGTTCACTGCACTAACGTCATTTTAATCCTACATCAGCTAAATTTTCAAGGCGCACTACAATAGATCAGACAATCAGAGATGACTAAAATGAGAACAATAAACACCAGATCCCATGAGAAGTTTTACCAGGGTATGTATTTTTTGACAGTATCATGGTACTTATTTGCTGATATATTGATATTCTATCATGGCATGTAATTTGGTACAAACGTAGATGTACAGTACTATAGTATAGTCCATGTTTCTACCACGTACCGTAGTATGGTGCTATGAAATACGTAGCAGGATACTGTCAGAAATATGTTCTACATACTCTTTATGTACCATAATGGTCACGTTTATATAATAGCCTCTCACAATACTGTGCTTAATACCATAGTACTTCATGGGTACCACAAGGCCTACCAAAGTTCAGCTAATACGGTAGTACCGGTACTACTATAGTAGATACCTTTTAAACTTTAGCAGCCATTGTAGTACCACAAAATATACGCCAAAGTCCTCTGGTACACGCCATATTACTACCAACAGTGCCTGCCATGGTAATGTCTTAGGTAATACTATGGTACATAACATAGTAAAATGTTTATGGGAAAATAAGGGGTAAAGACATTTATTCCCTTTGGTTAAAATGGGTCATGTTTTTTTTTTCCAGTTTTGAAGGAGTCTTGATCAGACAGTCAACAGTTCCTCTGTAATCATAGAACTTAGCTGTGTTTGTAAATCTTTTATCCTACCTCTTGATGTCTGCATCCTATCTGTATAACTTGGCAGTGGTATAAATTAGGGCTTGCGCATGTTTCCCAGCACTCTTTGGCCTACACCTGTGCGAGTACCTGGAGTTCTGCTTAATGTTATAGTGCTTGGAGTTTTCCATGTAGCGTGAGACTTTAATGGTGCAATAAAAATCCCACAGCTCGAAGGGTGAAAGGTCTAACACACAAGGGTCTCTCACACACACGCGCACACACACATGAACTGTTCATGCAGTAACACAGAAGCGTTCTGTACGCTTGCTCTCAGTCTCTCACTCACACACACACACACACACACACACACACACACACACACACACACTGGATATCAGACTCCAGGCTGGCAGGAGCTGCTCTGTTAGCGCCCCTCTTCAGCGTAGCATCATCCTCGGGAGTGTGTCGGAGTTAAAGCGGACTGGTATTGAAGTAGACAGGTGAAAGGTTACACTTGCCGCAGATTTTCCCTGCAGTGCCAACCTGTTTAGCACACCAGGTGTTTAGCGGGACCACGTCTCCATTTAAACACTTATTTTTAACTCCTGTTTTAGATCAGCTGGAGTCCCTCTTGGCCCGTCCTCAATGCGGAGACTATGTCTATACTCAAAGACGTCTGAAAGATGTCTGTGTGTACAGTAGTACCTTTTAATTCCTCCTCAATGTTACTATTTGAGAGCACCTGACAATTATTTAACTATTACATTTCCTTAAACAGGGAGTTTAAAAGAGAGTGATATTTAATAATGTGTGGATGTTACACGCATAGGCACTCAATTAGTAGAGAGAAAATGCTTTGTCCTTGTATGAGGACGGCGTCAAGTCTTTACATGAATTCCTGAAGCTCTTAGTACAGGCAAGGACATTCGACTTATGGACAACTTGTTCGTGTTCTCATAGGAACAGACTGCTCTAAAGCTTGTCGCATGAAAAGTACAGTACGAGTTCGTAATTGACGAACGCATGCACATCATTGTGACCTTTCAGTGGGTTGTACGCCATTTTGAAATCCGATCAGATTGCCATTAACACTGTGATGAGTGTAGAACTTCATTCATCTCTCTTATGTACCCTTGCATTGGTGCCTCCGAAGCATAAATCTGACCTGCTGATGCATCAAAGAAGTCTTTAGAAATAGTTTAAATAATGACACAGAAATTGCATGGCATCTTGAATACTGTGACGATTTTTTAAATGTTCTACATTTAAAACAAAAAATTTTCTTTTAAATCCAAGATTATCAATGTGGACTCAATGTGGATTTAATTCTAAAAAAGTCTCAAGCTCAATCTATGCTACTTCGCTCCTATTCACATTCTACAGTACCAACCTAAGTTAAACCTGCATGTGCAAAGATAAGTTCTACCAGGAAAAAAATAAATAAATCAAAACCTGAATTTAATATCATTGTGCTTAATTAACAGTAACATTATGAACTGTTTCTAATTACAGGGTTGCAACAGAAAAAGCAATAAGAAAAAACACGTTTCTTACTGTATGACACTTAGGGCAGTGGCTACACACACACACTCACACACACACACACACAAACGCACATGCATCTTGATCTTTGACCCTGTTATTCAGCTTCAGTTTCACCACACCTGCTCCTCCACACAAGGATGCCACAGTGTATCACGTCTGAATAAGAGTGGAATTTATGTCCACTGGTAATTATGTATTCATGCATCTATACGTTATCTATAAAACGTATCTTATATCACATAACGTATATTAAGTGTAGGGTCTCTGGAGGACTTAGAGCGCAAGGTGGGGTACATCCTGGATGAGGTGCCAAACCATCCTAAGGCACAAGCAGGCATACACACACACTCTCATACACTATGGGCAATTTGGAAACAGCAATCATCCAGTTTTTGGACTGTGGTGGGAAACCCACCAAGCACGTGAAGAACATGCACACAGGAGGTGAGATTCAACCCCCAACCCTTTAGAAACCAGGCAATAGTCCTCTCACTGCTAAGCCACCATGCAAGTGCTAATTATTTATCTAGTGTCTATTTCCTCAGCACAAACAAACCAAAAAGACAGAAAAGAACAGAAATGAAATATAATAGCAACAGGCGTTACACCAGCTCTGTTTAAAGTCGTACAGATGAAGGAGAACTGTCCTACTGCGGTCTAACACACACGTTATTAGCAAATATTATTTTACAAGTGTACTGTGCATGACTCTAACACACTGTCTCGAGCCCACAGATTCATATTGGAGCAGTATCTGGATTTTTCTTCCTCACAGGAATTTAAATTTTTGCACTTTATTTTTATTTTTTGGTAACTAAAGACATAACAGTTCTGACCTGCTTCGAGCATCTGCCTCCTACAATGGTAAACTTGTTTCTCGACAGTGTTGATTTCTCATTTTGACATAATGGAAAACAAAAAATAAAAACAAAATACATCAAAAGAACTGAGAAGGGGTCTGTTTGAAACATTGACACCACCCCCGCCCCCTGAAGAAGAAAGACACAACAATGTTTTTTTCAAACACATGCAATGTTTAGTCAATGCAATACTGTTTTGCTCATGTATCAAAAGGACAATTACAACTAATGTAAAGAAAACTGAAAATAGAATTTCAGTATAAATCACAAAACTATTCAATACACACAAAGAGAGTGAGAGGGAGAACGTAAATTGTTCCTGTCCCGTTGCTTTTGATCATTAGAAAGGGGGTTAAAAGTATTGCATTCAGAATTCAGATCAGCCGTGCAAACAAAATGATGTGTTTATTATTGTTATTATTATTATTATTATTGTTATTATTATTATTATTGGATAGGGTGGGTGTGTATTAACATCAATCCTGCTGTGGGTTTATTGTTAGGCTAAGACAACACATTTAGTCTTTCTCTTCAATTAGCAACTAAAATCCTGCGATTAGTATGTTAAGAGTTTACAAAATGATTTATATTAAAATGTGGATTTATCTTATTGCCCATTATCTCAGACATTAAAACAGTAAATCAATACGGATGTCTAAAACAGCTCTCAAGAAACAAAGTGTTATAATAGTAAGTGTGCAACAAGACAATATTTTTTCCTAATGAGGGCAAAGTCTGAAAGAAACTTTCCCCCTTTCCATTTATTGACCAATTATACCGTTTATTCCCTACTTTCATCATCACGCTCATAAATCCCAGTGACTGATTATGGCTTTTTTTTCGGGGCAGAAAGTACTCAAAGCTGGCTGAATGAATCTGTTAACTCCATCATCATAAATCTTACACCACTGACAGTTCCTTTCTTTCACTGTTTTTTTTTTTTTTTATGTACCTGATCGGTGTTCTCATAAACTCAGACTACTATTAGAATTATATTACATTTGTTGTTTCAGACAAAATTAGTTGACGCAAACTAAATGAAACCATTTGCCACCACAAAATAAAGTTATATCTGCCTGGTTTGATTTTTGTCACAAATAAATGTGCTCCTGAAACAGGAAGTCAGAGACTCTATCTTGTACAAATATTCTTGAATTAGTAGCAAATGCAGGCTCCGGTGTGTAACTCGGTTAACCAGAAGTTGAGCTGTATATCATGACGAAACCCACAGCTCCTAACGTGTTTCTCCCTAGACTTTCTGCACCTGTTCTGCCCCAAAGGAAGTGCGCTCGTGCCTTTGCTCTCTCTCTCTCTTTCTCTCTGCTCTGTTCGTTGGTGGTGGTTTCTGATTCTCTGATTCAGTCTATGCAGCGGATGACGGTTGTGTTTTTTTTTTTACCCTTTACCTAGACAGTAGCTACAGTACATGCTTTTAGAAACTATTGTAGTTTAAGAATAAACATATTCTCTGTACTACTTCAGGCCTGGACTGGAATTAAATTAATTACATTTAACTAAATCCATTATTTAAAACGAAAGAAAGAAAGAAAGAACAGGAACAAATTTTGTAAAGTATTATGTTTTTTTTCATTGAAAATGTTTTTTTTTTCAATATCATGAGCATCTGTCTGTCAACAGGAATTTAACAACCTTGTGTCAGTAAAACATCTTTCCTCCTTTCTGCACTCATCTCCTTGATTCCTCCCCCTCTTTTCCACATTTCCTTCTCATCCTTACCTGCCAATGGAGACTTAAATAATAAGGCAGCAGCTTCAGTCTTTGAAAGCGGCGGATATGAAGCATCTACAGCTCATGTCTCTCCTTTCTCCGCCCTACCACCTGGCTCTTAATGTATGTGTGTGTGTGTGTGTGTGTGTGTGTGTGTGTGTGTGTGTGTGTGTGTGTGTGTGTGTGTGTGTGTGTGT
>JAQQZT010000011.1:19688378-19699353 GCA_030068275.1 Clarias platycephalus | reverse complement strand
GTGTGAGAGAAGAGGATGCAGAGGATAGGGTTAGATGGAGGCAGATGATTCGCTGTGGCGACCCCTGAAAGGGAACACCCGAAAGACAAAGAAGAAGAAATCCCTGTGGGGGGGTTGGCAAGGACAAACTCCCTAAAAAGACATTAGGAAGAAACCTTGAGAAGAATCAGACTCAAAAGGGAAGCATCCTCATTTGGGTGATATTAGATAGTATAAATAAATCCTTTGCGATATCTGTGTATAGGGTGAAACGTTCAAAATAACAGGAAAGATGTTAGAATTGATATAAAGTCCACACTCACTGATGGAGACTCAGGTATTTATTTAATATACACCAGTTTACAGTGTAACTGTTTTCTATTCAAAGTACAATAAACAACCTGCTTTATTATAAAGCCTGCTGAATGCATGGTTTTAATAGAGAGTCTCATATCAAAAGATATGGTACAGTACGCCTTGTCATTACAGCCATTCTCATTAATAATTTATTTTTGAAAAATTAACATGAGAATACAAATGACATGAAAAGTACTTCTATGGACCATCAAACTACTGAATCAAAACAAGAAGCTTAAAGCATATAAACATATTCGCTCATAATTCATTCCTTGAATGACGTCTACTTTGCAGGCTAGTCTCTTACTACCAACATCCATCAAGTAACACAAATGATTTATGCTCAGTGATAAACATCCATCCATCAATCCATCCATCACTCCTTATTAAAGAATATCTGTAATTCCCACCCTGTCATGTCTTCCATGTTAATGATAGTTATGTGGCCATTTGTACTTATTCATATACCATAATCATCACTGCTTACAAAGTGGATAAAGTTTTATATTGCTCCTGGCTAACTAAGTTCCTCTTCAGGTGCTCAGTCATGCACATCTGCCCTGTTGTGCAAGCTTGACTTAAGCTCAAACTCAGTATAAAATATCAGGTTAAACAGACACGCAACAACACATAAGGCCACGCTTTCATTATCCCCTCTATACTGAGCTACTGAGAAACAGTGTTGACTGGCTGCTTTGCAGTATGTTTAAATAATCTGCACACAGATCAGAACAAAGCATCCTATTGTAATCTTATTAAATTTACCCTAACTGACTAGCAAACTTTAAAGCCGTACCTATGCCATGAACTAGTTTTATATAGATGTAATTCTAATTTAACTACTGTAGTAGTGTGACAGTACTACTGTTAGCCCTAGGTAATGTGTCAGAAAATATTTTTGGAATAATGTCCCAGAGAATATTACAGTAGGAACCTTCCTTTGTTTATTTAACCAATCAGCCTCTCCGGGTATCTGTATTTTACTGAGAGAAACAACAACTAAAGCGTTTCACCTGTTTATCTGCTTATTGATAGGGCATTTTCAGCTAGAATCTCAAAGAGTGTCATCTTCTACCATGAAGATCTCTCTGTTCTTTGCACACAGTACAACTCTTTCATGGACAATGCAGATTAAATTTAGGTTTAACACCTGCAAAGGAAGGTTAGTCAGGGAGCAAGAGGATCAACTATTTCCTCTGCAAGGGAGAAGTGAAATTCAT
Source organism: Clarias platycephalus (assembly GCA_030068275.1). Taxonomy (NCBI): domain Eukaryota; kingdom Metazoa; phylum Chordata; class Actinopteri; order Siluriformes; family Clariidae; genus Clarias; species Clarias platycephalus. The sequence continues at coordinate 19,697,797 of JAQQZT010000011.1, read as the reverse complement.
CTCTCTCTCTCTCTCTCTCTCTCTCTCTCTCTCTCTCACACACACACACATTCACACAGACACACGCATACACACAACATCTCTAGTTGGGCTATCAACCCTAACATACTGTAACTTACTGAGTTGTGAGTATTCTGCTACTGTAGAACTGTAAGTATTTCCCAGAAGCAAAGGAACACACACCTGTTTTCCTATTCATCTTGCATACTGTTTCTCTCACTCATCCACAGCCTTAATGTACAGAATGACATTACTGTATGTGAAGGACAGAAAGACGATATAATAATAAATTAAGTGATGATACATGTGTGTTAAATCGGTTTGTTTTCAATATAAATCATGCATTCACTACAAAAATCATGGAACGTGGTGAAGGTCCCAAACAGACAATGTAAAACACAGCCACTGCGACACACAACATACACCCAGACACACTCAAAGCCCTGCCCGGAAGCAATGGTTACACACACACACACACACCTTGAGTAAGTGTGATATATCAATTTAGTGCACAAAGCAGATAAACTATAAGGTCAAACGTGGGGACACCTGACCATCAGACCCATATTCTGTTCTTGCCCAAACTGTTTGTGACAAGGCAAAAGAAAATCCATGGGATGTGTTTGTGCGCTGCAGGGTCACAATTCCCCTTCACTGGAACTCATAGTGCAACCCTTTAAACATCTTTGGATCGCCCAGCATCAGTGCTTAATGCTCTTGTGGCTGAGAGGAGAAATCTCTACAGTCACGCTCTAAAGTGTGAAGTGTACAGTCTTTCCAGAAGAATGGGGGTTATTACAACAACAAAGGGGAAACATCTAAAATACACAACACACACATGGGTGTGATGCCCAGGGCTGCACAATCTTTTGACCATATAGTTTAGCTAGACCTCCTTGCGTGCATGTGCATTTTCATGAATATTTTACGGTGATTTCGTGGGAAGGAGTTAAACGTGTTCAGATATCAGAGTCCAAAGAACATGTTAAAGTCTCAGCAGAAACCAATACTTTCCTTGAAGTGGGTGATTTATAAGGCAGCACAGTGAAGCAAAAACTGGCAGCAACTACATTAGGACATAAACACAGCGATAGACAAAGTGTCTGTGGGTCACCACAGGTTTAACACAATCTTGTGGTAGTGTATGGTTTCACTCTGTCTCAGTGGATGGCAACCTTTTTATGACTAAAGCATACAGTATTTGAAACAAATCAATGGAAATGACGTTAAAGGACACAATGTCAGCTTCACTTTGTTTGCATTTACATCTCTATTAGGGACTAGGAGTCATGTACGTAGCTGTGTGGATGTTTCTTCTCCACGTGGGTGTCTAGACACATTTGTAGTCTGATTTCTGTCAACCTGAGACGACTGTTACGGCGTGTCAGTGTAAGTAAAGTGGGATATCATGGGAGTAAAAACCATAACAAATCAGGGGCAAAGCCAAAATATTAGGTGTACAAATAAATGACTGAGCATTATGTACCGTAATGCCCAGCTGGTACATAAGAAGGAGGTCAAATTTAAACATATTAAACATACTCCACTAGAACAAACGCTCACAAAACCTAGGTCAGTAGCACTTAACACTGAAATAAAAAGAAAATGGACAGAGCACATAAAGAAAAACCCCACTCAGATGAACAATAGAAAAATGAGCAGGATCATAAAGCAGTAACTAAGCTGTAATGTTGAGGATGTGTATCACCAGTGATACATAAATACTTCAATAAGCTGTATTACTTTCTCGCAAACATAAGAAAAAGAGAGAAAAAAAGAAAGAAAGAGGGGATGATTTTTATATTTTAAAAAAAACAGGTTAATGCAAACATGAAGCCAAACCCCAGAGCATTAGGCTGCTTTACAAGTGCTATTTTGGCTATCAAAACAGGAATTGATATTCATGTATGGTTTGGTGTAGGTGTGTTTTTTGGCAGAAATCAGTGGGGTTTTTTCAAACTCTATTTTGAATATGAGAAATGAAATTAGAATGTGATGTTCCGTTTGTATAAGCACGCACAGGAATATCCAGAACTAAAAATGCCAATTTATCCTTTGGCTGTTTATATTAAAATGTAGATTTTGCTGTTAATATTTTAATTAAAAAGAAAATTTGCTTATATCAATGTTATCAGGATAGCTATGTATCGTATTGTCCCATCAAGGTAAAACCGATATGTTCCTGTGGTCACATTGTTGCTTCGTAAAGTGCATGGTGTGAGATGACAACCACAATTTTCTCCTCCATTTTCCTCAACACTGATGTTGCACTAATGAGACAATATTCATAACAAGTCCCTAGTTCACTTCCTCCTGCTTCACCATTCCACTCAGCTTTAAGTTAGTACAAGGGGAACTGAAACTAATGCATCTGCATGTTTACCTCGCCAAATAATTTAGCAAAACTGCTCTTAAAGATACAAGAAATCGCCCACCGCCCATGTGAAAAAAAAGCAACATGCATCTGACATTTACCGTCCGTCAAAGACACTAGATATTGCTTTTCCCAGAGTATGTTTATTGAGCATGAGCAGTAGTGCCTTGCTCTCTATTTCACTTGTACATGTGTATCATGAACGTTGTTTTGATATATTTGGTACATATTACTAGCAGCACTGTGCTGGAACTAAAAAAGAATCAATGCACATATCTTGTCACACAGTTTTGTATTTTACTTTCCTCTTATTTCACTGACTAATATCATAATAAAACATTTAGGGCAGCGCGTTTCAGCTTAGACTTCAGCTAGGATTAGTCTTACTCGGCTTGTATGCCCAGAGGAGAAAGGCTGAGGAACCAAATGGACAATATAGTGATATCTACAATATTTATCAGATGTGTTTCAAAGTGTACTTACTCACTTAGCTCTTGCAGAAACACTCAATGTGATTGACTAAACCTTTTAAAATGAAGACAACTTTTCAGTTTTTTTATGACATTAAAGGTTCTCTGTTTTCCTTCCAAAGTCCAAAAACATACAAGTAGGCAGACTAGCTATGTTAAATGGCCTCTAAGTGTGAAACAGTATGTGATTGTGTGTGCACGGTTGGCTGGGATGGACTAGGATGTTTCTCTGTTACTATCTTTAAATAATAAATAATGGAATGAATAAATGAATGAACAAAGTAATAAAGAAAAGAAGGACCATGAGCCCTTTATGCTTTTTCATTGCCACTGAAATGAGACACCTTCTCATCACCCTATTCCTGGTTTTAGGAGAAGAAGAGTGCGAACGTGCTAACAAGTTAGCAATCAGCATGGGTGACAAAACACTCATTCGCCATGGGAGATTCTCCACAACCAGACACACACACACACACACACACACACACACACACACACACACACAAACATGAGTACAAGGTTTCTCTTGTTCTTTATGCAGACGAGCAGGAGAAGGGAGTGAGCGAATCATCCCTGGCTGAAAGGGTTAATAGTGAAACAAACAGGCTTCAGAGTCTCTCGCTCTCTCTCTCGCGCACGCTCTAGCTCATTTCAGCTTAAATTGTATCAAATGTCTTTCACTAACTACATTATAAAGCAATCATGGCTTAATGGCTGTCTAAAGCCATAATCAACATTCATCTAACCTTTAAATATTTAAAGATAATACCTATTTAATTAGGAGAAATATAATGGATGAGCACACAGTGTGCATTAGCACATATTTAGACCTCTCTCTTTCTTTCTCTCTCTCACACACACATACAGTACACACACACACACGGCGCTCTGTCACTCTCCTTGTCTCATTTTTGAAAACAGATCAGATATTTAGACATAATTCTTACACGTGCATACATTTTGTTTGAAATTTACTGCACTGTCTCTTTACAGTTTGCATTCGATATACTGGTTTATTTTTAAAAGGCATGAAAAATAAAAAACTAAATATGATAAACGCCTATAAAAATATTTACTGCAAAAGGTTTATTTGAGGCACCGCTGAAGAAGTCAAACTGTTGTCTAAAACTTTATATAAAACTGGTGAGGACAATGAATTATTCACTATTAATTACTCTTGTGTGTGTTACAGGGAATTGTGATTTCTGTCAGTAAGAAAGAGTTTTAATGCTAAAGACAATATTAATAAATAATAATGATAATAATGACCGCATCATCGTGTAATTCTTGAATCTGATTGGTCAGATGGGTCAATAGCTGTACATTATATTGCTACTGTACACAAGCAATGCTTGCATGACTCAGGCTTACAGTATATTAAATTGCTTATTCTGATGTGATATTATTTCTGTATGTATTTCTAATTTAAAAGGTTGTTTAACAAAATGAAACACTCATTGTTGTGCTGACCTTTTGTTTGTTTGCTTTTTGTTATTTATTTATTTATTTATTTAGAAAATCGTAATTGTCATCGCTTTCTAAATAAAGTTCCCCAGCAGAGCAAAGCCTTCGTCACAGAGGAGTAATGAGAGAGAGAGAGAGAGAGAGAGAGAATGACAGGTTATCTACCATTGGTAAATCATAAGTGGTAACAGAGTTAACTTGTACAACATTTAATAGAACTATAAACTGTACAGAGTATTGTTCATTAATAGACCAATCACTGTGATAAGAGCAAGTGATGTTTCTGTGAGCAACTGCCTGCGCAGTTGTGTGTCATCTCTTATTTATTATGATTAAACAGAAAATTCCAAAGCCAAGTGCCTTCAACAGCAATGACTCGTCCGAAATACCAGAAAAACACACTGTAATTAAATGAATCATGATTTAATCAAAGTGTGAGTGAAATCTCATACACCAGAAAACAAACCATTGTCTTGATTTCTAATGTATGAACAATAGTTCAACTTTCTAGAGAGACTAATTTTGAATTACTGCAATAATTAAAATTAAAATTAAAATAGCGGTGAGCTAGGAGCATGCCATGGGTAAAAGGTCACACAGCACACACACTGGATAACAGATCTGGCTCTTTGATGTTTAGCTGCCTGGACATTAAATCACAAAGAAGAAGGGCAGATTTGAGCCTTCAAAGATACTCTGAGTCATTCTGTCCAGCAGTCTCCCTCTCTCTCTCTGTTGTAAAAAACAGCATGTGATTGCTCTATAAACTCTCCAAAAATTAACATATCCCTAAACAATAACTTTATAAAATGACAATAAATTCTTTACTTCTGACAGAGGTCAACGGTCAAAGGTCACACTGCACATGCACGGTTTTTGACCTCTGATTTAGCTCCTTGATCTTTTTTTTGGATGGGAGGGATTTGTGTGAATTGTGAGAGAAAAGAAATGGAAAGTTCTCAGATAAAAATCAAACATTTCACTTCTTTTCCTTTCCTCTGTGTCCATCAATCCATCTCTGCATCCCCCCACCCCCCTCTCTCCACATTTCTGTTAGCATGTGGAAAGCGGCAGGCTTTGTGACACGCCGCCCGTCATCGGTTTCACACATGCGAGCAAAACATATGCTGGAGTGTAATCTTCTTTCTCAGCCAAGAGCCAAGAAGAAGGATCATTAAGAAACACGAGTGTGCGTCACAACTTCTATAAACGCCACCGAACTCTCCTCAGGCATGGAGACACGCACACACACATATGGAGGGCATAAAGAGAGGCCTTGACCATGTTACATGTGTGTGAGCTAGAAAAATAGAGAGTGTGTGTGTGTGTGTGTGTGTGTATGAGAGAGAGAGAGAGAGAGAGAGAGAGAGAGAGAGAGAATGAAAGACAGAGAGATTTACTTGTTTTTTTAATGGTCTTGTAAACATGGCGACAGATGAACGGGTCATTGCAATATTGAGTTGGAGCGCACGTGATATAACGAGATAAAAACAGCATTAATTACCTTCGCCCTCATGAACACGATCGCATCATTACTGCCTTATGTGAGGCTAAAGATGACCAGCCATATTCAGTATCTTAGGAGAGTTGGATCAGCGTTTATGAGCTTGCGTGTGTGTGTGAGAGTGTGTGTGTGTGTGTTCATTAATGGCTGAAGATGAAACTGAAGAAGAGTGAAGTGTGAAAGCAGAAATCTCTAAAATAAATAGCGACACAGTGCAGAAAAGGGTCCACCAGAAAAAAAAACGGGGGTTGAAACGATGCCAAATTTCTCATCAGTTGCCCTAACATGAGAAACGTTCAGCATTACTGCTATGCTACAGTTATTTTCAAACACACAGCACTTAACATGGAATATATATACAGTATATACAGTACGCTCTGCTGTGTGAGCACTTGTGTGACTCCCACACCTTTCAAGTCTGGGCCTTTTATTAAGCAGTAACAACCTTAGGAAAGGTAGTGAGCATGTCTGCACTTGAGAGGAACACGTGTATATACAGACACACACACTCTCTCTCTCACACACATACACACACACACACACACACACACAACAAGCAGCAAAGAAGTCTCTACTGAACTTCAGAGCGAGAACTCTGAGGTTATAACAAAGAGAGACACTCTCAGTGATAGAAGTAGAAAGATAAAGGCAAATGTGTGAGACAATCAGTCTAAAGCCTGTAAGGTTTTTTTTTCTTTTTGGGACAGATGCATGTAGTTGTCTTTGATAATGTTTCTTTTCAATGTGCTGTAAATAAAAAGAAGAAACAGGAGATACAATTTAACTGACAGGTCAACAATAAGAGATAAAGAATGAGAGGAAAAAGGACCTCGCATAGCTGCCAATCTTTCTTTTCATCTCCTCTAACATTAGAGAGAAAACAAGTAACAAAAGGATTTACTCAAATTCAGTTCTTCAGATGAAACTTTCTTCGCTATTTCGCTCCTTCCCGGAAACCATCAAAACAAAGCGTAAGTGAGAAAGCAATTGTTTTTGTAAACAGGTAAACATTTCGTTGTATGCTAATTTGACGTAGCAGTTTTGCCTCGGTGAAAACAATTTGCTTTAAAAACTCTGCAAATGAAGCTTGAAATATTTTCTTAAAGTGGTGATGCGTTTCGTTCGCACTTCCGCATCAAATGTGTTAAAGACGCTCCGGTGTCTCTTCCTCTCCTATCTGTAATTGCTGTTGTTCTTTATTCTTCCTCCTAAAGAATGTCTTCTAGCTTTATTTAACACTACTTCAGGTGGTGCAATGTAAAAGAGAAGCTTTACATGAAAAGCATCTGTGTAAGTGAGCTTTTTTAACAATGCTACAACAGGATGCATTTTATTTACTCAGTCGAATAAAACGCAGGTAAAAAAATATATAAACCCTTAACTCTCATTTTCTCAGATATGAAATGAGATAAAATGTAAGTTGCCAAATGCCTTAAATGTAAATGTGTCATTAAGTATTCACACTAATTTATACACTCATTTGCCATTTCATTAGGTACGCTGTGCCTTCAGAACTGCCTTAATTCTTCAAGGCATAGATTCAACAAGGTGCTGAAAACACTCCTTAGAGATTTAGGTTCGTACTGACACAAAAGCATCACGCAGGTGCTGCAGATTTGTCAGCTACACGTCTACGATGTGAATCTTCCGCTCCTCCACATCACAAAGGTGCTATAACGGATTGAGGTCTGGTGACTGTGGAGACCATTTGTGTACAGCGAACTCAAATTGTCATAATTTTAGGGATGGAAGAATGGCTGGCGACAATACTCAGGTAGGGTGTGGCATTTAAACGATGCTACTACTGTGACGAGATAATGTGCAAATTGTATTATTGTATTATCCTAAAAGAAACAAAATATGCATAGTGCAATGAGGTCTGTAAGGAGAAATGCCAGCATTACATCATAAGATGATATTATTATTATTATTAGTCAATTCCTTTAAAAAGCCAGGGCTTATAATATGTATTGCATTAGTGATGTAAGGTGAGAGAACAGAACAGAACCATCATAAGAGCAAAACAGCACAAAGCCAAAACCTGATAAACATATGACTATGTGACCCAAATGCTCCAGAAAGCTGGATTTTACTCCTCATTTGTTTCACTTACATTACTTCCCATAGTAGGTGGGAAAGTCATCATTTTTAAAAGTATCATTCACATACAGTGTAAGTTTTTTGTTTGCTCGTTTCTGCGCAATGTTTTTACTTTAACTCCAGAAGGCCAGACATTGGTTAAAAATTGTGGGAACATCTCTATTCCCGCCCCCAGAGTCTGAAAACTTCAGCTGGACAGCAAAGTGTGTCTCCGGTGAGAGAGGAAAACGGAACGCGCGAGCACTTGTCACTGCAGATCGGAAGAACACTTGACTCACTGCTGCTCGCTCAGGATTAGCTTTGTGTGCTCACAAATCACAGCACCTCAAGCTCGATGCTGATGATTATGCTGGCTAACGCTGTTCTACACACTCAGGCCGACAATCCTCACACTCTCTATTAATGATATTAGTCCAGTGCCAAAGAATAGAATAATCCTTCCACAAAAACTTTTTTTTTTTTCGATTTACACTGCCTACAAATCCTAAACATGACTTATTTATTATCAGGCACTTTGACACCTTTGTTAAGCAAACACAACCTGCAAAATTAATAATACTAGCATGTCAGCTTGTTAGAAAGATTCACTGCAATCCAGTGATATTTTCATTCCTATGTCCAGTCAACAGTGACCATTTGAATTGTAACTGGTGTGTCTGTATGTGTGTGTGTGTATGTGAAGCCTATGTGCTCTTCAGTTTATGACTCTCTCCAGTGTAAGATGAACTTTTACATAACGTATTGTTGTGAGAAAAAAGAAATAGACATTAAAGCTCGAACACCTGACAGTACTTTATGAAGAGAGCTGCAATTGTGTGTTGTGCGCAGATGCACAATTCTCAGAGTAATTAAACACTCATGCGCGCAACACACACACACACACACACACACACCTGCATGTGTCCAGACGCCCAGGCGAACTCTGCACCTGTTACCATGGATACGAGGAAAGGACAAGATAGGGAATTCCACAACACCCTGAAGTGAGGGATACAGACCGTGGTGGGAAAAAAAACGAGGGCAGAAGAGGAAAAAAGGGAAAAAAAGGAGGAGGAATGCAAGATGATGTGGGCATCCTGGAGAGAGTGCCAGCGCTCATCAGAGAATGAGATGTGGGGGTTAGAAAAAAAATAGAAGGCAAAAAGGTAAGAAGGCAAGAAAAATATTGGGGAAGGACAGAGAAAAAGCATGAACCAAGCAGGTAGTGTCTCTCTCTCTCTCTCTCTCTCTTTCTCTCTCTCTCTCTTCTAGTCTCTTTGGTCATGTCTTCCACTTTCCACAGCCAGGAGAGAGAGAGAGGGAGAGAAAGAAAGGAGAGATGAGATCTTTAAAAATACACTGTTTAAAGTATGCAAATAATTTGTATCATTTAACAATAAACTAAATTATAGTGGTTAAATATTAATGTTTCATTGTGTTGTTCTGATCCTACAGTAAACCTGTGTGTGTGTGTGTGTGTGTGTGTGTGTGTGTGTGTGTGTGTGTGTGTGTGTGTGTGTGTGTGTGT
>JAQQZT010000011.1:19664208-19686212 GCA_030068275.1 Clarias platycephalus | reverse complement strand
ACACACACACACACACACACACACACACACACACACACACACACACACACACACACACACACACACACACACCACAAACTCACCCTGCAGAAGCATACACTGGGGGCTTAATCTAAACCTTTTTGTTCACTGTGGCGTGAGCAAACCTCAAACTGCTCAACAGTGAATCTTAAATTTTCCGTTTTAACACTGCTAATCCCCAAATGTACTGTCAGTATCTACCAGTATTTTAAACACATAAATATCTATTCGGTTACAGTGATGGACATTTATAAATGTTTCACTTCCCTTCATTTCTCCAAGAGAGAAACACTAATCATACATGAATATGAGATAAATTAGGATTGGCTGATCGATAAGACAAAAGAATACCTTAACCCAACGTCACCACAGGAAATTACGTCATTCAAAGTGCGGAGGGTAGCCTTATCACCCACTTAAAAACGCATGCATCCACGTGCAATCCTATAAACCTCCAGCTGTCAGGAAATCTACAGTGGAAGCCTGAAACAATACCGCCTAGCTTCAGTAATGATGCAGCGTTTTGTCTCGAGTCCCGAAACTATGTCTGTAAAGTGTGACACTCATTTCAAAAATACTGATTATAATAAGTATAAAAAATACATAAGGACACAATTAATATTTGAAGACCTGATATTGAAAGTATGAACATACAGTACAGACACGTGAAACATGTTTGAACCGATGCTTGAAATATCCATCATGCCCTCAGTCAAAGCTGTACTTTCATTCATCTTATGAGAAACTGGCTGGTTTTCAGAATATTTTGGTTTAAAGAATAACACTCAGGTTTCACTGCTTCTTAAGATAACAACAAGACCATCTTTTCTCACTCACCTTTTCCCAGCGATGACATCATCATATTAATGAGAAATCCAGTGATTTGACCTAAGTTACAGCAGAGACCCAGTTCAGCTTGTTAGCGATCTATGAGATGGAAATCATGAGCAGAGTGTACAGATGAGAATGTGAGGGAGCTGAATAGACTGCTGCGTCACTCTTTTTAGGTATAACTAAATCCCACTGGCATGACAATCAGCAGGACGCTGTTAAACAAAATAATGACAATAGACCAACATACTGTACGGTGGAAGAGTAATTCAAAAATAAATATATAAAATAAACTCCTTTTTCAGCACAAATTTCATCACAAAATAAATATCGGATGCCTCGGAAAATGTTTATTTTTTAATGATTAACACACACAGCTTTACACCATGCTAGCAGGCCTTGGAAATCAGCTGTAAACATGCAACATAGACATAATGTGTTGGAAGTGAGAACCTTAAAACACCCCTGTGCCATTTAAACACTGTGATATTAACATGGACACTTTCCCACCTCAAAAAAACTTTCAGGAACAAAAAAATGTATAATTATACTGTAAAAGCAACCTATAAACTGTAGCTGAATAACTCTAATCCTCAAAGTGAGGCTGAAACTGAACAATATACACAAGCCTGAATGGACAGTAAACTTAAGTTATGGTCTGGTGTGGTTCGTACACGAGTCAACCTATTAAACTGTGGGTGAATAAATCACATGTGGAAAGATAGTGTGACTGAAACCTACTCCAGGATGAACAATTAAAATAATAGGCTAACTAAAATCTGTTCATCTCATAAGAATTTTAGAAAATCTCAGCAAACTTGCCAGCACTACTATTAAGAAAATATTACAAGCCAGCGAAAAAACGCAAAATCCTGGCATAGCTTGGGGGACAGGAACGACTCTATGCTAACAGCAAGAGTGATAAAAACGTATTAGTTAAACTGATATATTGTCCAGATCCATAAGCAAAGTGCACAAACTTACTTCATACAACATCATACAAACTTTTACACAAGTGCAGACCACGTCCAGACAATAAACTGAGCACATGTATAGCAAAAGATATTTGATGATCTACTGACTGCAGCCTCAGCTATCAGCATCATTAAATTATGTTCATTACTGACGGAAAAATATCAAACACCTTCTTCTAGCCAAATAGAAACACAAAACAGTCACTTGCCATAAAAAGAAGAAAAAAAGTATGAAAGCCCTCAGGCTGAAAGAAATGCACGGCACATCCTACCCTGTACTTTTATTACCATACATGCTGTACTAATCCGTCCACTTATTTTCCATACCTTCATCCTGTATAGGATTGTGGAGCTTATCCCAAGAGCAAAAAGTGGGGATGACATGCCAATCCACAACAGGGCACAAGCACACACACTCAAACATCCAGTTACACACTACAAGCAATTAGCAATCAGAAACAGCAAACAGATTATCGGGAATGTTTTTGGATTGTGGGAGGAAACCTACCATGGGAAGATGATAATGCTAAATTGTTTATTTTAATACAAAGACAAATAAGCGCATTCAAAATAATCGTTAGTTGCAGCCCTAAAATTTTCCAATAAATATGACCTGAAAGGAGGAAAGAATCTAACTCTGTGAACATGGTGATATCACTACAGGCAAGTCCCATCAAATCCTTTGATTTTGGCTTTATAAAATAACATACAAGTTAATAACACCTTCTATAACAATCCTTGTTATCTGACCAAGTAAAGACATTGTGAATTTATTTTATTTACAGTGGAGATGGTCAGATAGCCATCACCATATTTCTGTATATGAGCAATAATTATTTCCCATCTTCTTGCTTTCTTAACGATTCAAGGTTCAAGGTCAAATTCATGCCATTACTGAAGCTCAGGAGCAGATTCTGAATGTCCATGACTCAAATTCAACAATCCTTAAATTGGGTTTAAAATGCCGCAAGCAAGAACATGCCTTATACTGTAGCGCATAAAAAATAAACAGAACTTAAATAAACAGGTGTGGGGTAGCATACACTGACACCACAGTAGATAAGGTCAGACAAAACTATAACAATATGTGAATAGCAGTTCCTGAGAAAGAGATTTATCTACCTAAATTTTGTTATACTGTATGGTCTGACCCTCAATATAATGACAATAAAGTTACTTCTTTATAAGTTTAATATTTTCCTGCTGATAGAGATGAATGCAACTTTCACATCAGGCATCTTTTCCCAATCAACAAACCATTTCATTTTTATTGCTTATACTAGTTTCTTAATTTAAATGTAAAGTAAGGCACACTTTTAGGTGTCTTCTGTTTAACTGTAAACAAGAGATCAAAAACTGCAATTGCAACAGCTACTGTACACCTCTGCTTTAACTCTGCTTAACCAGATGTTGCTGGACTGAGTAACTGACTAAGTAGGTAAATACGTTTACTGAGTGACTGATTTATTCACTCATTAAAGAACATAATTTTTTTTTTTTTTTTATTAAATCCAAATCTAATCACTCCCACTATCTTAGTGAAGGTTAAAGAAATAACGAGGCATTTAACTTTGTGTCTAAAGTGAGTGTAAAATGCCTCTGCAATCATATCAATCACAAAGCAACACACACGCACGTACTATGAACGCTCACACAAACTCTAACATTAGCTGCTGTCATGGCTTAGTTATGGCAGTCATCGCTGCGTTGCACTTGACGGTCTCTAAACAAGTCAGCCACTTTAATTAAAAGTTCCTGTTTTTCCGAAGTGTGCCGCTCACCTACGGAGCTTAATTACCAGCCGGGCTGACACTCGCGCGTCTTTATTTTCAGACGACTAATTATACTTTTTTTTTTTATGATACCCTTCACCTCCTGAGCAGCTTCGAGCAGGCGAGCAGGTGTGAGAGAGGGAAAAAAAGAAAAGAGAAAGAAAAAAAGTGGCACATTCTTTTCAGCTCATGGAGGGAAGAAGTCCCCAACGCCACCAAATGTACTATTACTATGACAGCACATTACAGGTGCTGGTGAGAAACGAGGGAGACGGGGAGAACTGAGCAATCCATCACGTAAAGAAGTCAACTTGGAAAGGATGAGAACTTATCGATGTTTTCTTCTGAACAGTCAGTTTGTAATAATGACTACATGTGAAAAAGTACAATTATGTACATGTTTGATATTTATATAAGTGCCATATAACAGTCCATAAGCGGCACAGAAAGATTTCATGATCTAGTATTTAGATCTAACCATTCTTGATTTATACACATTCACATTCCATACAAACTTAAATAATTCTTTTGATCATGTAAAGCTGCTTTGCGACAATTACAATTGTTAAAAGCGCTATACAAATAAAATTTAATTTAATTGAATTGAATTGGACCTACACTACTAAAAACATTTTAAAGCCAGCTCATGAGAAGATCATTCTTCCCTCAGCAGGTTACCTTAACAATATACACAGGAACACTGAATACTGGAGTCCTCATTGCATTGTGTTTGTAGTTTAGAAAAATTGTTTAACCACAGTCATTTTTTTATATCAAATAAGAGATATACACAAACTTGAGGATAATACTGATTTTTGTGAAAGAGATAAGAAGTCTCTATTATGTTTTGGATGGAAAAACATGCATCATGGTGCGTAATGTTTATTTTACATATGTTTTGTGCTCATTTTCATAAGGAGTGCCAGAGATTTGTGTCTATACTATACTGGTTTGTGCTATAGTGTATAATTACATAGTGGCCTCTATGGTGGACCAGGATCCTGTAAACCTTCCTCTAAGAATATGTGTGGGTTCATATTAAAAGTGAAAAAGAAAATATTTTAGTTATACTGCTTTTTGGAAAATACCATATGATTATTGTAATGAACACATTATATGAACACATTACATTACATAAAGCACTATGTTCCAATCTTTCAGGGAGGTATAATTTTAAACATTTTTTTATCTTATGAAATATAATCATCTTAAGTGAACTTCCATACCCTTCAAAATATATACACACACACACACATATTTTGCATTTGAGGTGGTAAAGTACTGCAGTTCTTCTATAATCCTACAGGTGGTGCACTCTAAACTATTCACACATTGGCAGGCAGCACAGTATCCTGTGCGTTATTTGCTGCTTTTTAAGAATTGTAATAAGATCTAAGAAAATGTATATTGAATCTGTATATTTGCAAAATATGATACTAAGAGAATTGCAATACAGATTGAATCCGCACCCAGTTATGGCGATTATATCTATTGGGTGTTCCCTGGTGATTCCCACTGCTAGTGACACATACATCAACATTTTTCTGTTAGTTAATCTAATCTCTTATTTGGAGAGACTTGCTGTGGCTGTTATGTTTCCCCTACTTCCATTACATTAAACCAAAAAGTTTGAACCAAAAATCTCCATTTTTCTTTAAACAGCTCTACTGTTATGAATGGACATTGCATTTTGTCCTCACTATTTCTCTTTATGAGCACCTCATAACTATGAACATAATAGAAGGAAAGGGGTGAAAGGGTCCGTCTACATGCCATCCAGCACATCGGTTGACGAATAGACCCCACCTTGGAGATATAGCCATCATTTCTGTGGCAGTTACTTACGGGGAGGGGTTGGCAGCTTGACGACTGATTGTATCTAAGCACTTCGGGGAGAAGAAACCTTGCTCAGGAGGATCCAACAGTGGCAGCCCGGTCGTGTCGGGGCACAAATCGGAGACCTCCTGATCAGCAGTCCAACACATTAACCACCGGGCCACCCCTCCCCTATACCATGAGGAATGCACAATGGTCAACAGTCCTCATATGAGGAACACACAAGAATATCTAGACAATTTTGTCTGTAGAGTATATTTTAAGAACCATTGGGTGTCAAGAAGTTAACCAAACAAACGACAACTGAAGTGTCCATTTGGAAAAGCAGCTGTAACTGACCCTGCGAGTGGGTAGGAGACATTATTTTCTCTTCTGTCAATTAGCATGACACAAATGCATAATTCTGTGGACTATTATCCATTACTGTAATTAAGTATTTTTTTATCTGTACTTTCCTGACTACATAGGTTTTGATAATTAAAAAAAACATGTACTTTAACTCACTACAATTTAAACAGAAACTTGTTATTTTTCAGATGATGCACTGATTTTCTAATCTAAACATAAGTATTTACTCTCACCATATAACAACTGAGCTATACCCCCCGCTGGAAGGACAGAAACAAAATAATTCTAAGGGCAGCAACTAGCTAGATAAGCTATCGAAAGTAATAAAAGACGCTCACCACGCTATTCATTTAGTTCATGTCGTATCTTGTCGCTATCAATCTCTACTAAAGTTTGCACATTCACATTATCAACAGCATGAAATTTAATTGTGTGTAAATACTTTAAAATATAGTTTATCTGTAACTCAGTTACAGTAGATCGATATACAAAAGTTTTTTGTTGAGTTCTTGAACTTTTGTAAGTAAAGTACATTTTAGAGCACAAAATCAAGTTCAAAATCTTCCACAGGTGCTCAATCAAAATTATATCTGGAGTCTTTCTTACTAACGTTCCTGCCATCTCGTCCCAAAAGTCATTCACTTTTAAAGACACATCTGACATGGACATTTCATTCACCTGACCATTCAAAAATGTGCTGAAAGCCGAAGGCCTAAATTCATTAGATTTCATCATACAAACACAACACACATTGGCTTGTCTTTGCGTTTTGTGAATATAAAAAGTTAGAAAAGGAAGAATAAGAGAGAGAACCTTTCAGCTTTTGACTGGTACACTGACGGTAAACTACAAAATGTTGTCCTTCTAACACAAACTGTTCATAAGAAACTGTTCCGTTAATTTCACCACAAATTTTTACCAGTAATAATAAGTAGTAGTGAGCAGTTTGGTATGAAAAAATTGGTATCATGGTATATTTTGTATTTGTCAAAATAAATACAGATAAAACAAATTTCATAATAATAATCAGACACTACATGTAAGACTATAAAATAAAACAGTGCTTCAATGTCAGTGATAATAGAAAACAACATGTTCATGGTTTGTGGTAGCATTAACAATTCTGAACATTCCAATTCAATTCAATTCAATTTTATTTGTAGGGCGCTTTTAACAGTCGTCATTGTCACAAAGCTACTTTACAGAAACAAACATGACATCAAACATTACACATGCACATCTTATGAGAATTGTGCATTATCTAAAAAAATCAATATTTTCATGGCCACTACAGCCTTTGATGGAACTCTCAACAGATGATATAGCGTTTTTCAGCTAGGCCCGAACTTCTTTGTCACTTTTTTTTTTGTTCATTGTGCAAATTTTTTATTTATTTTTTATTTTTAAAAACAGCGATATCAAAGATTTAAAATTTCAGAAGTTGCCAAAAATAAAGTAATAATTACAACGCGGTCTACACTGTACTATGTACTTATGTTTTGCCTTTGACAGCAAGAAAAAAAAAATTTACGCTTAAAGGCAATTGCTTTTGTATTTGGTATGTATATACAGTACATAGTAGTGTAGACAATACTGAAAAACATCACCCATGAAAAAGCTGGCAGCCTCAGAAATATAAACAACATAATTTTCTTAAGCACTTGTCCATGCTGACTATAAGCGGAAAAATAAATCAAATCAACATAAATAAAATCAACAATTTAGGTTCAATTTCTTGTATAGTAATATGCTAAAAATATTTTAAATATAATTACATTCATGGAATTTTTCTTGGTAATATAGTCAAAAATATGTCTAATTTCTAAAATGGTATTTAAATTCAGTGTATGTTAAAAAACGTGATGATACACTAGAGCTGGTCAAAAACATTGCAAAAAATATATATACTGTATTTGTTTTCTGTTATCTATTTTTTTGTTCTCTTTTTTTCCATATTGATAAATATTGATATTTATCTTTAGCCTTGAATGCTAATCAGCAGATCAGCCTCAGACATACCCAATTCCATGATAGACATGCACCAGCTACCGAGTGGCACAAAAGAAAGGAGTTCACACTGTCATCTCTGGAGATCGCAAGTTTGATTCTTGGTTGATGCATCAGTCTAGGGAGCAGATTGGCCGTGTTCTCAAGAGGAAGTGGTGCGCTTGCACATCAATTATAGCGGCAATAGCCAATGTCTGCGCTTTATTCCCATCCCTTAACGCTGCTTTTGCAGATGTGACTTTTGAGTCCTCCTGTCATATGTATCAGAGGAAGCACATGTTATAGCCTTCACTTTTCCCACTGTTATTTTCTATTGGACTTTATTTGTACAATATACAAAGAATATCCCATTATCTGGATGAAAGTCATGAACATTTTTATAAGAACTTGAACAACAAATTATCAGCAAACTGTAGGTCATGCAAGAGAGTCAAGCAAATGGAAAGGTCCAAATCCTCATATTCAAATTTAGGTTGTGGTGGTTGAGTCACATCAACTCATGCACTCGATGCCTCTTAAAAGCTGCCAACAGACTCTAAGCAGCACAGAAAATATGTCTGTGTTACTAGATAACTTTAACTAATAAAAATGAAAAAGCACCAAAACATAATTTTTGAATGGCTAAAAAGATCACATTTTCAGATGATGCAACATTAGTTAAATAACGATAATAAAAGCAGGCACAAACCCACCTGAGGCTAGCTAACAGTCTAGGTGCAATGCAAACAGCAATAAAGACAATTTTTTCTTATTCAGTCACAAGATCTAGGTATCTATGGCTAAGATATTCATCCTCTGATAACTGGCTACGAGCCACAACTTATCAAAAATCTATCACTGCTAAAACTTGTGGACAGTCTAACATGAGCTATTTTCATACTCTCTGTATAGGTGCTGGGATGGCACCTTATACGTGATCTGTAGTATTTCCTGTCTTGTTTGGTAGCCACCAATGTTGCGTTTTCTCTCCACAATTTCCTCAGCTTTGGAGGATAGTACAAGCTGACTTTCCCTGTCCCTTTTGTGCCAACCATCGCATTAATTTTTTCTTCATCTGCAGCAAAACAATGATCTGAGGTAAAAAATGGGCATGTACTTTGATTTTCAAACCAAAAACTGCAATCTGATTGGTCATTAGTTTACATCTGCTTTGTGACAGGCTGTTAGATCAATCCATAGCGGTAAAAATGCCCAAAGTATATAATCGTTATTTTTTTTTTCTTTGCAATTGCATTTCAAGATTTCCCAAAATATCAACTTATATAGAAGCAGATTAGCACATACTTTTCTATACACGGTTAAATTCTGCATTGATAATGCGGCAACTGTCCGAAAAAAAAACTGCATAACCTTTACAATGTGTCTATGTAAATTTGCCGCTACAGTAGATCATATTTCTTATACAAGTTTCTTAGGAAGCAATTCAGCAATTTTCATTAATGTAAAGTTTTAGCATGACACAGCAGGCTCTCACCCCATCACAAAAGCCAAACACTAGTAATGAAGTCATGTTTTGTCTTTAACCCTCTGGATTACCTCATATGCAAACACTCTTTATAGTCCGGTTTTAGGTCATGTTAACAGTCTGAGGTAGCCTTATCAAATCTTAACAGAGATTAACACACACACACAGGAAAATAGGCTGCAGGCCACAACAATATCAACAGACACAGAATCACAGCACACACAAGGAAGTGATGTAACCTTGAGAGAGGGGCAGAAAGTACACTGTGTAAAGTTTTTTTTCCACTACAAACACTTTCAAAACAAAACAGACAGGTCTTATTTTAACTATTCATTCTTCACATTTTGGGGTCAATTTTATTTTTCCACGTATGATCAGCTATGAAAAAAAATCACCTAATTTGCACACAAAATTGGTGTTATTTCTTTCAAATTTTCTTTAAGTGCAAACTGAGCATTACAAAGGCCTGTAAGCTTTTCAGGGTTTGTGGCACAGTCTATTTGTGGCTTTTCACTGTATAAACCACTACAACCACCATACAGTCTGTTATACAACAGTTACACTTACTCAACCACAGCAGGCAATACAAAATCTGTCTTCTTCAGAGCATCGCTGCTTCTCGACTATTTTCACAACATAGATACTGAAATATTCAAGACAATTTTTACCCTCCTGCTCTATTAATGATGTACAGAGTCACAACATAAATATTTCTGAAATTGTGAAATATTACTGAAATTTGCCTTTCTTTCTTTGTTTTATTCGTAAGCGACCATGCACAATGTTAAACGTAAATGTTTTGTTTTTATATTCTGTGCCAGACTTAGGCTGAAGCTTTTTTATTCAGAGCAATCGCTTTAAATTACTTAAATTTTTATACTTATGACTTTCAACTCAAGGGGACTGAACACATTATACTTGCTTTACACACTGAAGGTGGAATAATTTTTTTGAACAACAGAGACTTATTGTGATTTAGAATTATCACTAGGCTGTTCATGGGCTTTTGCATATAAACCTGTACAACAATCAGTAATACATACTTAATGTTAATTACCTGCACTTCAAACATACTTACATTGCTTACATATTTTATCATTATGGTTAATCAGTTCAATCATAATCAGCCAGAGCTGAAGTAAACTTGGACCATGGGTTTAGGTATGCTGAGTTGTGGCCAGCTTTCTACTTTCTACTGTTTTACTTAAGTTGATTGAGCAATGTTCGAGTAAAATAGCCTTCATTAGTAAAGGAGAATTAATAACAATTAGTCTTACTTCAGATTGATTTTTTTTTTTAAATCATGTTAGGAGAAATCTTTTATGACATTTTATACATACACCACAACAACAATCACAAATTCTGTACTAAGAGCATATTAATACTGTTTATATACAGCTGCATGATTCTCAATGAAATATGAATCACAATTTCTTTGTTTATAACTGAAATGAGTCTCCTTTTGACCAATTTTTGCATTACATTTGTAGCACTGTGGACATATTTCAACTGGAACAAGGTTGTAGGTTATTGGCGTGTCTGCATTTAAAATTCTGATCCATTTGCACTTCCATAAAAAAAAAGACAAAACCTCATATTTATTATGAAACTTTAAACATATTAGAGTGAAAAGAGATTGGCCTTTTCAAACTCAAAAGGAAATCAGCAATAGTAATGGCTGGTTAAATTGGTCACGATAATGTTTCTGATCTGTCTTTTGCAACTTATAAGCCACATGTCATTGTTGACAAATGTGCTATATGCATACTCCATACAGGCACATTCCATTCATACATTTAGTCAGCATTTGTTTAGGATACGTTTTTCTTCCAACTATATACATACTATACTGTACATACAACTATATACAACTATATACAACTTAATTTAATACAATTTTATTTGTATAGCACTTTTAACAAAAAGGGCACCATCACAACGCTGCTTTACAGAATTAAAAATTGATTGAAATAAATTAGAACATGTACAGAAAAAATACAGAGTATAACTATCAGTTTGTCCCAGATGAAAAAGCCAAGAGTGATGCTGGCAGTGGAAAAAAATAAACCCGAGATGACAATAGGAAGAAAACCAGACTCAACAGGGAACAAATGCTCATTTGGATGATATCAGATAGTACAGTATGAGCATATCTGTCCCTGGTATATCGGTGTACTATGAGGTTGAAAGTTTAATATAAAAGTACAGGTGTATAAGTTAATATTAAGTCTACTTTCGTTATTGGAAACACGGGGGGGCTGGGGGGGGACTGTTTAATGAAATTTCAGTCCTAAACTATTAAGTGACTGCAATTAGCAAAATTCAGCTATTCACTATGCAATGTCTTTTTTGTCCCTTCGATGTCTGCAGACTCACTGAGAATCTGTGTTCTTCATGTGTGTGAGGTCATGTGGTACCAAGGTGATGGTTATTGGTCACAGCAATTAGTGGCACTCTGTTTTATGTTTGAGTGCAAACAGTGCACAATTAATGCTGTCTTTAAATTGAAGTGAAAAAGTAGTACAGAGTATTCAATTCAGTATGTAGCTGTAGGCTCTTATTAAATCTGTTTAGTATGATATCATAAAACTGATTCAAGAACAACATCAGAATAATGAGGGAGCAAAAAGGAACTACAGACATCAAAATCCTTAGATGTGCATTTAATAATATAGTCTAAAAGATCACATTTAAACTGTATTATTATTATTATTATTATTATTTATAATTATTATTTGGTTAAGCACCTAAACTGTGTTTTTTGTCCTGTTTTGCTTTTTTAAAACATGGATCCAAGTAAACATACTTCACATTTTATCAAATATATATAAATAAAAAAAATCTTGTTTACATTTAAAGCTGGCTTGTAGAGGCTGTTCCGAATCACAGTGACTGGCACTGGAGAACAATTCTATCATGGCTCTTGGCTGCTCTACATGTCCATTTTTTTCATGTGGAGCATCTCCTTGCCAAGATATTTTTACTCTCAATAACCAAAGAAGCCTGACGAGAAATAATGAGGATATTACCAAACAAAAACCTTGAAATGATAGCAATTATTACTCTGGTAATTATTAGCATTAGATCGTAAATAATGCTAATACTACCACTATTACAGGTTAACATGCCTATTAATTCCCTAATCCTATGCACAATTACAGCATGGATCGCTCTCCCTTTCTCTCTTCCTTTTTTTGTCATCATTCTGCTTCCCAAGAGGAAAACAAAGAGAGGTTGTGAGGCACAGGATAGTGGGAGGAGAAGAGATATGAAGTATTAAGTGTCTGGTTCCTTCCCACTCTATACCCAAAAATTCCATGTAGTTCTTACTCGTGCATTCATGTTTATCATTTTATGATCATCTAACCATCTTAAGAACATCAAATACAGTGCAAGTCATTATTAAAAGCCAAACCAGGCCTTCATCACCCGAGAACTGGGACAAAACTGAGCGTGCCATGAAGGGCCTTAAGCTGCCTGTGCTCTAAACACTTGGGGAAATGAGAAAGGTTGGCATCGAGTTGATCTCATTCTTTCTCTCTCTCTCTCTCTCTCTCTCTCTCTATCATGCTAGCTCTGTCTGTCTCTTTCCCCCCACTCACTCTCTTTCTCCACTTTGCCATCCTTGATACAAATAATCACCCACTAGCAAAAGGTTTCACAAATTAGAACCCCTCTGACATCCTCTTTCAGCATTATTAATAAAGTTATAATATCACCATAGTATTTATTTACTTTTTGTGGTATATTTACTGTTTTCTAGTGGGGCAGATTTGCACTTTTATAAAACATTTCCACGTATTTCCGTGCCAACTGCAAGTTGCATGGCAACAGGGGTAGTGGGAGTCCAGAGCCAACACCACCCCCTTCCCCATAACACACTCACACACAGACACACACCGCGACACAATTCATGGGGAAAAACACAGGGGCACAGAGGGAGGTGGAGGGGGAAAATGCAAATTACCAAAACCCTAAATAACATACCAGTCTGGGAAAAAGAGAAAAGGGAGAAAAACACACACACACACACACACACACACACAGAAAAAAAACAATGCTGACTGTTCGATCTAGACACAACACATTCGCTCAGATCCCCTCCGAGACGACAAACTCCGGACCAGAGTTAGCATGACCTAAAATGACTAATTTAGTGACGGCTGTCTGAAAACGGAATACTGTTTTAGCTTATTCAAAACACCACGTTGTGTTTTGTTTCCTGGGTCGGAGGGGAAATTAGTCCAGGGTCAAGGTCATGTCCTTCTTCTTTGCTTTTTTTGGCAAGCCATCAACATTTTGTAAAAAAAATAAAATAAAAAATCCTATGAAAGTAATGAACACAACATAGCTTAAAATATAGTAATTACAGAAATATTTTAAACTACATTTGCCATAGAATAATTTCACAATGCTGACATATTATTTTCACAGACTGACACAGACATGTTACACCTGCTGCAATCAGCATGCACACACTCGCGCGCACAAACACACACACACATCCACAGTCACCTGAAGTTCCAAGGTGGCACCAGGCCCAATCATTCTCATGTATTCAGACGGTTTCCACACAGCCTTCTTATCTGTTCAGTATAAACCTCAACGGCAACCATCTTCTTATGGCAGCAACACACAGAGAAATAATTATAATAATAAAAGTCTGATATGATATCAGTCTCCTACTAAAGTGCACACGCACTTCAAAAGAGCGACACTAATGGACATGTCAAACCCACAAAACCCACACACACACACACACACACGCCCTGGTGGTGTGAAACATGGACATGAATGAGATTACAACAACATACTTGAGCCGGAGAAGTGCCCACTTCCCAATGAGGTCGGTCCATTTTTCCCACTGCTAACCGGAGGAGAAAACATCTAAAAAAAAAAAACAATTATGATAACATGTTACAAATGAGTGAGTGAAAACAAATAATCTGTAAGCAGCTACTTTTAATCCATCCTCATATCTCTAAAATGTATATAAATAACTACTAACGAACAAAAATTTATATACAATATCTGCTATATTTACTATCTAAATGGTTTTAATGTAATCTCCCTCAATTCAAGATAAAGCTAACTAAGCTCCACAAGTAAATTCGATTGTTCCGACATGGTAGTGTGCAGCACGGTTTATGAGAATGCAGCACAGTTAGTGGGAATTATGTTTACCAATACTAATTATATTTTATATAGTTTAATTCGATTTATTTCCTCTAAAGCATCCTGTCTTCTCTACTCATCATTTTTTCATCATGCAGTGTGTTTCAGATGGCTATTTTTCAAATGTTTACAAAGTTAGACAATTGACTGGATTCAGGTCTGAAACATGCATGACCAAGCTAAGAGGACTTAAACTATTAATGCATATTTATTCATGTGGCAATTCTAAATACAAAATGCCCCCTAAAATCTTAATTCTGAAATAATAGCTGAATAAATAATCAGCGTGCTTATGTTTACATTTACTGTTATATTAAAAGACTAGAGTGTTTATATAAATCCAGTTGAAGACAAAAAATAACTGATTTTAATTTACTGAGTTACGAGTTAAATCGTCACAGTAGGTGTTAATACAACACTGAGGTTTTTATGTGTCCTAAAGAAAAGCTCTGATTTGCCTAATCTGACACTACAATATGCAAAAGGACAATGCAAAGGATTTTGCAGAGAAACGAGAAATCTATCAATGCTAAGTCATGACTATATCCACGAAAACGTAACAAACCTAAAATACAACATTGTACAAATCAATGAAAGAATAAAGCATGAGAAAATGTGTAAAAGTGGGATGCACTACCATTGATGTTGGGAACGTTTTCAAATCGCTGTTTCGCATCTATAAGACACCAAAATGCCTAAATGAAATATCACATCGCTCTACACAAAAACACTTCATGATCAAAATGACAAATGCTGATACTTTCTCCAAATTTTAACACTCAGTGAATATTTACAAAATCCCTTAATTCAGCATGTTCACCATGAAATACTGTACTCAGGTACGTGCAAAACCTAAAGAAGAAGATCTAAATAAAATTAATAAAACAGAAGACATTACTTTTTGCTTGAAACTGTAGGTTCAAATCCAAATTTCTTACCGCACTGAAGTCCAGTAAGTCGCTGAGCTCTTTGTCTGTCCCTAAAGCTGCCATCCTCTGCTGATGATGTTGCATTTTGGCAAAATCACACAAACCTAAAAAACATGGGAACACACATACACACACAGACACAGACACACACACATATCAGATTAACGATAAGGAGGCACGAACGGGAGCTGATTCGGATCTTCTCTAAAAAAAATAATAAACTCACATTTCTCTTTCAATAATAAGATGATGATGATGCGGTGCTATGTCTCGCATCAGCTTCGAAATTCCAAGGAGAAAAAGTACATAAATGAACAGCATGAACGCAATGATCATCGCTTGCTTGTGTAAAACAAAAAAAATTACTGGGCAAAATTGTTCTCTTTGGGAAGTTTGCAATAAAAAAAATAAAATAATAATAATAATAATAAAGCATGCATGCTAGGTCAGTGATCTAAATACATGAATTAGTTTTGTTTTTTAAAGAATAAGACTGAAGGGACTCCTTTATTTGACTCCTTTAATTTTTTCCTGTCTGCATGTATTATATGAATAATGCCTCATTAGCCCGGCTGGAATGAGAAACCATACTCGAGCAAATCTATTTCATCTGTTAATACTTGATGCAACAGATCAGCTTTAGGTAGAGAAAGACAGACAACATGAAAACAGTGATGAAAGCACATTGCTTAATGTAAAATATTAAGACATTTCCTACTGGGGTACATCACTAATAGGAGTGCATTACTGTTACAGGATCACGATGCGAACTGCGGGGTCCGGACACCCGAATAAGACTCGAATGAAATGTTGGACGTGTAGGGAAAAAACATCCTAAGTGCGTGTATTTTGCAAAGAAAGCGTCCTGTTTGAAGCCGAAAGCACAGCGCGCGCACTCTAGCGCGCGCGCACACACACACACACACGCACACACAAACAGAAAGGTGTTCTGTCAAAAGTTGATGTCTCAAGGTGTTTAACCGCATCAGGTCGCTTTTCTAATTGTATGCAACACAGCGCGCGTGCAACATAGCGCGCGCGTCTGAATTGCACGTTTAAATTTAAAATTTTAAATGATAACGGTTGCTCTAACGGTATAATAACCGTAAATGCTCAATTTCTCAATTTGTAAGTTTACTATATCGATTTACAGTTGACTCCAAACAGTGTTTTATAACTTTTAACCACAGTCAGGTGTATAAAATACAATTACTGTGTGTGCGAAATAAAGTACAGCTGTTCTGAGTCAAAAAAAAAAAAAAACTTCATATGTGAATCTAATTTAAAGACCTTTAAAGAGCGCGCGCGTGTGTGTGTGTGTGTCAGAGGATGCGGTCAGTCAGGACGCAAAAACAAGAACACTCAACACGCAAAACAAACATGACATAAAATAATTTTCCAGCCAAACAAATTACCTTCTGGAGAAATGTTCATCCAAGTACACACACACACACACACACAAAAATAAGGAAATGCCGACGTTTTCCGGAGTGTTTGCCGTCAATTCGCGTTGCCTTCACACCGAAGCGGAGCACTTTTCTCCCCCGTCACTAGCCTGTCACTCAAGTCAACTTGCTAAGCTAGCAACGTGCTAGCTCAAATCGCTGTCCGACAACGGCGTCTCAATAAAAACCTACATTTGCTTCAAAAAAAAAAAAAAAAAAAAAACCCGCCGCGTAATCTCCGGGAACGAGCTGCATAAGAGCAAGAAACCGCAGGTTATCGTCTGCTGTAGTGAGAAGTTTTAGAACACATTTCTGTGGTGTCTCATTTGCTGTGAATAGTCCAGTCTCATAACTCATATCTTGCCTTAACCTTGGGCACAGTTCCAGTTCCTGACTCCCTTCTCTACTGATGGGCGATTCGGCGGCGATTCATTCGTTTTGAACGACTCTTTCGAGTGAATCAAAGAAGAAGAATCGACTCCCGAGAGTGAGTGAATCGAATGTCAGTTCTCCTTAAACAGGCTAAAGAAATACGTCTAACTCATAATTAATATTGATCTGACATGTTTACGCGCTGTCATGGTGTATAAAATATATGTTTATTGGTAATTGTGAAGAAATTAAATAAATGTTCGTGCGTGTTGGAAAATGTATTCTAACTTAGTTATCGACTCGTTTCTCTCTCGTGCGCATGTTTCTTATGTGAATTTACCTAAAAGACAGCATTTCTTTGGCCGTGCATTAGTGCACTGTCTATAAACATGTAAAACACGTGCTATAGTCACGCGCAGTGGGACAGAGCGCGCGCTCAGACGGGGGGGGGGGGAGACGCGCGTTTGATTGCCGCACACGCGGCACGCGCTTCACCCTCCAAGGTCCGAGGCTCTGTCCTGTATAGCATGAAGTCACATTAAAGAGTGTGTCAGAAGACACGAAGACTACAACTAACCACGTTTAACTATTACTATAGATTTTTAAAAGCAGTTTCCGTAAAAATATTTGCATGCCTTAACTAAGATTAACAATGTCAGGTGTTTCAGTGCATGGTAAACTCACAGAGCTGACTAACAGCGTGCGTGTGCTCTCACACTTTCTCTCTCACTCACTCACACACACACACACACACAATGATGCAGCATCGATGCCAGGTTTAAACACTGTGCACATGCATTGACCACACACACATCATGTTAGTGCACGTCACACTAGTGTACATTTAGACACTACAGCTCATCACTCCATCCATGCACAATTTGGCACTGTTTATACTCTGGGGAGAGGGGTACCACGGTGTATGTAGACTTCCCCTTTCCTTGTGGTGGTACCTTAATATCATCCAGATCTTTAGTACCTTTTACCTAGTTACTGTACACACTGGTGAAATGAAAGGGAAAAAAACTAATTAAAGATGTACACTGATTGAGGGACACATGAAGTGACAATTAAAGGTATAATTTTAGGAATATTTCTGTAGACTGACTGTTTTGTCTGAAGAATTTAATGGGCTATTCTCAACCCAGCAGTGATAGGTTTAATATCTTAAAACCTACACCAGCATATTGTCATTTGTGTGCTGGGAATTGTCAGTGTTTGTCCTGTATTGAAGAGGTTAAAGACTGGCAGATAAAACTATTTTTCTGTTCAGAAATTGGGCATTTAAATAAATACAGAATATCAACATGTTCCTCATACTGTTATATGTTATTTTTTGCGTGTTTGTGTTATATACTGTATGTATACCAGAAATGACATACATTTATTATAGTGCATTTATTTACTTTTTGGTTTTATGCACCCATTACAAAGATAATTCTGTGCATAAGAATATTGAGCTACCAATAATTTAATATTTCAATATGTGCAAATCTATTTACAGATCCATGAATATATGACAATATCACACAAATTGAGAGATTGTTCTTTTTGAAAGATAAATAAATAAATAAATAAATAAATAAATAACAGGGGAAAAATCAGATTGTAGATAAACTGAAATGTTATTTGCATTCAATGAATTAAAACCCAGCCAGAGAGTTGTACTTCCATGTAGATCCATGTATAGTGGTGAATTTATGGAAATATTGTGCGCATTTGAATTTTCCATGCTAGATGAAAGCAGTGGCACCTGATTCCCGCAGAGGCTAAGCGGTGTCTACAAATGGAAAGTAGTTTGTAAAGGCCAATCTAATTCCAATGTCCCATATGGGGTCTGACAATGATATGACATGTATTCTGTATACTGATCTTGTAAGGCACCATGTACATCAGGCCATGTGCATGTATGTTTGCTTCAATCATCCCAGATAGATGGTGCTGTTGTGCAAGAGGGGGAAATAATTTTACATATTTCAAATATGATTAGTATGCTATATTTCCAAAAACATCAGCAGAAACTAGATACCAAACTCCAGAATCAAGCCAACTCAAGAACACAACTCTCTGGTCAGTATTACAGTTAATCATGCAATCAAAACTCAACAATATAGTAATAAAAAATAAATTATAACACACCAAATATAAAGACATACTGGAGTAATGTAGTAGACCCAACCTTACAGAAAAAGGCCATAGAGTACAGCACAGGCCCCTGGAAATAATATATCACTTCTTTTTCTCTGTCTCAGGTTGAGATATATTGGGTTTGCACAAAAGAACACGAAATCTATTTATAACCCTGATGTTAAAAAGCAATACCTTTCTGTGTTCTCACACAACGACACACGGAAGGCTAAGGCTGAGCTTTTAAGCCCAAGGGGGAGTCATGCTGCATCCAGACGCAGAGGGCTCGGCTCCGAAGCATATTTTTGGATTTCTTTATTCTTTATTATATGTTCCTGAGCAATACAGGGCCTCGTTTCTATGAAGATAAAGAAGATAGGTGTAAAAAAAAAAATTAAAAAAAACTACAGAAAACAAATGATGTAGTGGTGATTTAATATTGGTAATTTTACAGTAGTTATTAATCACAATCCTAGATTTAAATACATTAGTGTAACATAAAAGTGTCGATAGATCAGCATGATCTCCTTTGGTTTTGTAAATTTATCCTGCAGGTCACCACATCAGATCATTTGATCTTCAAGATCTGGCACAGGTTTTACGCCGGATGCCCTTTCTTTTGCAACCCTCCCATTTTCATCTGGGCTTGGGACGAGCACTGCTTGCAGTGGTTGGGTTGTATAGGGCATAGGGTTAAGTGTCTTTCCCAACAACTCAACAGTGTTGAACCAGTTGCGGTGGGTCTCAAACCCCTGACCCTCCAATCAGCAACCCAGATCCTCTATGTAACCTCTTGAGCCGCGAATGGCCCATCAGCATGATGCTATAATGGAATAAGGAAATGCAATAAGAATCTGGAAATCTGATATATTTATACTGTTGATGGTATGGACTAAGATTATTTCCAGGTGCAATACTGGATGATTGATATTTTCTTAGTAATTTAGAGGATGTGGGAACTGTATTGTTTAATTTAAGGAGACAAAAAAACCCTCTTATATATCTTTTTCTTTGTTCAATTAATTTAAATTAAGAGGTCTAGGTTAAATTACTAGGTTAGGTGGCTTTTCGGGGGTACTTGTAAGTTAACAATTGCCCAGTGAAAAGGAAGACATTTCACAATTTTAAAAGCAATTTTCTATAAATTGACTTGAAATTCCATATAAAACCATTCTTATTAATTTATAGTACCAAATTTCAGTTCTGCCTCATTCATATAAAAACCCTGATGTCAAATATTTTACATTTTGTTGTCATGTTCCAAAACCAGGTCTGACATAACAGTTCAGAACATGTGAGTAGATGTATGAGCTGAAAAAAAGGGGGGAAAAAACCTTTGTCTGAGATCCCGTTTTCTGTAAGTGAAACTGGCCTTGCAGTGTTTGGTCTCTAACATTCAGACCTTGAGAATAATAAAATGAGCTGATGGAGCTGAGAACAGAATGAACAGTACAGCCTGACATGTATTGAGTCTAACAGAACTCACTGTCATTACAGTACACATAAAAAGAGAGAAGATGGTGGAAGAAGAGAACAGGGAAAGAGAATGAAAAGGATGCTAACAAAAAAAGAAAAAAAGAAAGAACAAACAAAAAATATATATATATATTATTATTATAATAATAATTATGAATTTTTTAAGGAAGTGCAGTTCCTTATGTTCCTTTTTATAAAGTCTAACCTGAATGGGGAGTGACTGATGGCGAGGAACGTCTGACTCGTTATTTCACTCGTAGGAACACCTGCAGCTGCTGCAGCTGTGAGGACAACTCAAGGGGGAAAAAATGGAGGAATAAACCTCAGTTAATTTGCTTTGATATGGAGGGAGATTGGGTTACGCTGCATTCCTCAGGACTGAAATTGCACCCCCTTTGTTTTAGTCTACCCTAATTATCCTTTTGCCCACTTCTCTGTTTTCAGCTCTAGTGCCCCCTGGTGGCTTTTGTTATTAACCCTCAGTTCATTTTTTTTTTATTAGGGGGGGGGGGGGGTATTGGAATGGAATTAAACTGAAAGTGTCCCAATAAAAAGCTATGCATTGGCCTCAATGTATTTGAGGAATTGTAATTAAAAGTCTACAATATACAGGTTATGCAGAGATAATGTCAGGCTGGGAATTACAACACTATTTTCATTAGTTTGAAAAAAAAAAATGTATTTCATCCTCAATATGGCTTCAAAACTAACACCAGGAAATGAATATAACACAACGCCACTCGACTTTTTTCTTCAGAATCAAAATCAGATTCGGCCCAAAACAATTGGTGTGCTAAAGAAGGAAATCATCTCTGCATGTAACCACATCTGTTCTGATACATTAAGAAGTATTCATTGTTCTTGTATTCAGCACGTAGGGAAGTTCCATGAAGTCAGAGGCCATCACTTTGCTTTTAAGCAGATTTTCATGTATGGATGCATCCTTATGTGCCACAATGCATATAAAAAGAGTATTTTAGTCACTGTAACTTTCTCGTCATCGGTTATTTACAGAGAAACAGAGATACAACTGTGACCAGGAAGTCTCCCAAGCAAAGACTTTTTGGGTCTCGATTTCCATAAATATTGAGATATTCTATGCAGTTGTAAAATACTTTGAACTTGAGGGTTAAAGGAATGTGCGGAGGAGTGTGTGTGTGTGTGTGTGTGTGTGTGTGTGTGTGTGTGTGTGTGTGTGTGTGTGTGTGTGTCAGAGAGAGAGAGAG